>JALLPC010000620.1:0-12195 GCA_036940045.1 Stephanocyclus meneghinianus | reverse complement strand
CCTTGTGGGGCAGGGTGAACTTCAGCTTGTTGGCACTGGACTCTACTGCCTCTTGGAGAACATCCTTTTCTGGGATGTATGGGGTTGGAGGCTTACTCCTACCTGCATTCCTCTCGCACTTTTGAGGCTTTAGTCCTTCAGAGGCTATCTTTGCTTGACTCATCCTTGCTACAGTTGCACCAAGACGTGTACCTATAAAAAGAGCTTTGAAAAAACTCATTGGGGCACATTAACGGGCACAAAAAAATACTTCCTGGGCAAGCATTCCATGTGAATGGCTTGCAAATTTGCATTTGTTGGGAGCTTAGCTGTGGGGTATGATAACTTTTATTCGGAAATTGCGGAGCAACAGTCGGGGTACGCTAAAATATGTCCCTTGCTATGAGCAGGATAAAGTTCTGGTGTTTTCGCTTGGGAGCGGTGAAGATGAAGATGTGGTGGATGATTGGTGACTCGAGGAGTAGGTTGTTGAGAGGAGACCTAAGTACGGAATCAGCTAGCTAGGCTAATGGATTACTGTGAAATGTAATGGGTTGAAATTCGTGGTTTAAAACCATGTTGCGAGACAGCCAAAGAATGTGCTTCAATTGTTTGAGCCGCTCCATACTATGATGAATTCTTTTTTAGAGTTCCTGCGGAGCGCTGCAAAACGTACATTCAGGAACTTTAGTACCTGTCGTGCACATCTAGTCAGCACATGGTTAAAACTGAAGCTTTAAAACACATGATTTCTTTACTGGACAAGAACTCATTCAATCCAAGAATTCATTCATATTTCTCTCAAAATACCTACAATACAACTCTAATTGACCAGCATTCGTCTTTTGAGCAATACTCATCAAAAACGAACACGTCCCGCATTTACAGCAGGTTGCAGCAGTTCCTCACAAATCTGTTTCAAGTGATACAAAAAGAACTGATCCGACAGCTCGAGGAGAGCAATGGCCCGTTCCATCCCCATGGCGGATTCCGAGCTGGCAACATCGATGTTGGGTGCCCTTCCAGTATAAATATATTCCATCATGGAAAGAAATATGTCGTAATCGGTATCGGGGATCTCAATCTCGGTACAACCGGATCGCTTTCGCGAAAGCTCGTCGTGAACATGGCTCGAAAGCAATCCGAAACGGTCGAGAGAACGAGTTTGTGACCGAGCCGAGCCATCCTCCCAGGAGGATGATTTGGGCGTCTTCTTCGGATTCGGAGTCCTTGTGGAGTGCGAGGGGGGCGTCGGATGGATTCGTGATTGGATCCGTGCCATCGGTGGGAGCAGGCTCGATCGACGGGGGTGACGACACGGCGACATTCGTGTCGTAATATTCTTGCACCGACGGTGCTTGCCTCATCCTTCCGCCTCCGACGTCATGGTCGCGAGCCATCATGTTTCTTTGAGCGAATACAGAAGAAGCGTCTGATGGTTGCGACGGCCGTCGTAGCCGCCGAAGCAGTAGAGATGGCCGGCGTGATGGGTCACCTGTTGGGTTTGTTGGGGAAAACAACGGGGTTGGAGCGAGCGAGAATGCAACGACCGCCACATGTGGCCCGTCGGGGTTCATGGTAGCACACGAGACGTGCGCATGGCGGACAAAGGACAAACAGTGGGCGTGCTCGTGCCATCGTCGTCTTTGGGATGGACGGATTCGCTCCACTTCATGCTCCTTGTTGGTGTTTCCGTGGGATGTTGTGGCAATTATGTTGTCGTCGGTTCGACACTACAAAACATTTCATCCTCGCTGCTCTTCTATCAAGCGACGGAAGACACAGATGAGAGATTGCGTATGGTACCTTACGTAGCACGAATACTACATATGGTATTGTATTGTACAATACCTGGAGTCCCACCACATAGGTGGACAATGATGATCCCCCGATGGGATTGTATTCCAATGGAGTCACACGACATTAAGGGGGCTCACAAAAAATTGTGTACATTTGGGCCTAAGAAACCACTGTGACGTTCCTTCTTCTCCTAAAGAGATGAGAACAATAACACGAGAGTGTGAATGGGAACATCTGGCGTGTATGGCGGCATATTGTACCTGTTTCTTCCAACACACTAGGTACGTGGGTAGAGTTCCCACAGGATGCCAAATCCTGTTACGGTGAAGGACACAAGATTCGTCGGGATCGAGGCCTGCCATTCCCGCCGGGAGAGACGTGCATTGTACAACAAAAAGGCATGACACGACACAGTCATCATGGTTACACCGATTATTGTACACAAGGGGACAATACCCTACATTATTATCCACACCGGGCTCGTTCGCTTGCTACCCGATAGATATCCTTGAGAATAATGGATCACAATAAAAATTCATTGCACGAAAGCAATGGAATAACAATCTCCATTCAGAGAATCACCGATGCAAGCGAGCCCGATATGCCCATTCAACAAGACGGCACGCTCATGGCCGCAAACGAGCCAAACGGAGATGGCCTCGACGAAGTTCGAGTAGTGGATTTGGACAATCTTCTCCGTCACGCCGCAAACGAACCTCGCGTCCTACAGAGAAACGTCCCTGCAGATCCGGAGAGGATCGCTCCCGATCCGGAAGAAGATGGTCTGAGCAGAAGTACCAGTTTGTCGTCCCTAACGAACGAGTTTTACAAGGGGCACGATTCCATCGGCAAAGCCGCCGTTTACGAGACATGGAACCACGGAACGACGCCGGCGCAGACGAACGAGGAGGATTGTTCCTTCGATGCGAGGTATACCTACAGCCATCCACCGTCCGAGGCGTCGAGTACTACGAAATTGGAGGTAGATATGGGCTGGCCGTCGCTTGCCAGCACGCAGACGCCCATCGAGGGTACACTGCCATCGTCACCCTATGTTCGTGGACAAACTAACCACCACGATGCATACGTTTCGTGTCCTCGATATTTTCATGATTCGCCGCAGTTTGGATCCGCGGGACTGAATGAGGTTCGATCTCAAATGCAAAATACGTTTTCGGAGGCGAGCACGAACAGGAGCATTGGATTTGCCTCAGTTTTGCACCACCGTTTCGTTCGATCCTCCAGGAAAAGGAAAGCATGCATTGCTTCGGTAACGATTGTATTTCTTGTATTGATGGTCGTCGCATTCGTGATGGGTTTTGCTGGTCCTCGTGCCGATCGGACCGCGGGCAACACTGTCCCGGAACAGGAGACGTTTGAGACCCAATCGTTACCGAAACGAGAGAATTCATCGTTGGAATCGATGGCGGATACAAATGACAAGGTTGTCTTGGCCAGTGTCCTCAGTGGGGATAGCGATGCGAAGCATGATGCTAATCTTTCGAGTCCATCGGTGGTAGCGACAGCATTAGAAACTGAATCAAAGGCAGAGGAGGAAAAAGTTATTCCAGATTTTGAGTATACAACCGACAAGGATGAAATGTCTACGCTGCATACGTCGCCAACTGCTGTCCCTGGAAAGTCAGACGCATCCAACGGAGGACTGTTCGATTTTGGCCATGACCCATCCAGTTCACCTCTATTATTTGTCAGTCCTGCTGTTTCTCCTACCCTCCTGCCAACAACAAGTCATTTTTCACGCAGATCTGCTTCTCCTGCGAAAAGCCCAACGGCGAGCCCAACCCAGTGAGTTCTTTCTATCCGAGTGTATCTGACATTTGCCTTATTGTATCTAATATTTTTGTGGCATTCGATTTTTTTGTGTGGAATTCCATCTAGACTGCCTCCTCCAGATCCCACTCGGTAAGAAAAATACACTCGTTTTCAAGCCACAAGAGCATGTTCCTCGAGTGGAACTAACGAGTTTCCATTGTTCTATTACCGCATTCATCAGACAGCCTATACCAACGCCTTCAGCAAACCCCACTTCTGCTCCAATGTATGTAGAAGCCCTTTGTCTTCACACATTTTTATTTTCAATGCTTATCACACACAACCCTGGCACATCTTCACTCATGTTTTCGCATTGATGAAATATAGCGAGCCTACTCCTGTCCCCACGATACGCCCGAGGAATCCGCCGTCACTCGCACCTCACACTCCAAAGCCAACCAACCCAGAGTCAAACCAACCAAAGCCAACCGACCTGAAGCCTAACAATGCAAAACCAGATGACATGACGCCTACCAGTCCAACGCCTGATAACCCAAAGCCTGAGACCCCAAACCTGCCAGTAAGTCTTCGTCCCACTCTTGATATCATGGCTCATCCTTCTATTCCTCCTGATTTAAATTTCGACCCAATATTGACCATGTCATTTCATCTCCTTACAATTCATACAAGGGAATATCACAAACTTTGAGTGGTTCGTCGTCATCTGAGCCCTCTCCTAGGTACTGATAGTTTGACACATGCATCTTCGCGAGATTTATGTTGGTGTCTTCTCACATTCCAATGGACATTCTGTTCCCTCTCCTTCGCCTTCAACTCCATTACCGTCACCTCACCCGTGTACCAGCCCAACACTGTAAGCAAGAAGCATACTATCGAGTTCTTGTGAGATATGTTACGCTCATGGCAGCCTTTGATCCTCTTTTTGTTACACTTTGTGTCAGATACCCTGAACTAGAACCCACACCATATCCACAAACACCTCCAACGTCAAAGCCTACCAAAGAACCTACGCCTGAGCCAACTCCGGAACCAACTCCAGGGCCAACTCCAGAGCCAACTCCAGAACCAACACCAGAACCAACACCAGAACCAACACCAGAACCAACACCAGAGCCAACTTCAGAGCCAACTCCAGAGCCAACTCCAGAACCAACTCCAGAACCAACTCCAGAGCCAACTTCAGAGCCAACTTCAGAGCCAACTCAAGAACCTACTTCAGAACCAACTCCAGAGCCAACCGAAAAACCAGCTCCTAAACCAACACATGAGCCAAGCCAGCAACTAACTCCCAATCCAACTCAGACACCAACACCCCCTACAAGAACAGAGTCGACCGCGAACCCAACACTGGTACAAACCGAGAAGCCAACACTTGAAGCAACTGAAGAACCAGCTCCCAAGCCAACATTTGAGCCATCCGAGGAACTTATTCCCAAACCAACCGAAGAACCTCCTCCAGGGCCATCACCAGAGTCAATCCAGAAACCAACCCCGGAGCCAACCGAAGAACTATTTCCTGAGACCACACCCAAGCCAACCCAGGAATCAATTCCCAAACCAGCTGAAGAGCCAACCCCAGAGCCCACACCAGAGCCAACCCAAGAACCAACTGATGAACCAGCTCCGGAGCCAACACCAGAGCCAACACCAGAACCAACACCAGAGCCAACACCAGAGCCAACCGAGGATCTAGTTCCCAGACAAACTCTGGAGCCTACACCTCTTCCTGTGGAATGCTCAGAAAGAAAATTCTTGTACAATGGCAAAGCACAAGAGTGCACCAATGCTGAGGCATTTGGAGAGTATGGTGAGTAAATTCATTGTTCTTGTATCCAGAAAAACTTTGACTTGACACATATTAAAAAGTCCTCCAACTTTGACCTAGATACCCTTGAGGATTGCTGTGAGGAACACTTTGGGTCATTTGAGAACTGCAAATTCGAAGATGTCTGTGGAATTTATACCCCTTGAACAACAACAATGTTGCAATTGATTCCTCTTATTCCACAGCCCACAATGATGGAGACAAAGGAGCCTTAAGCATATCTGAGATTTCAGAAGTCAGAAGAATTCATAGTGTATTGTTCTGAGAGCACTCACGTACAATTTTTAAAGTAACCACTTTTAGTTTTCAGCAGAACAAAAATTATTGCATTAACAAAGATGTTGCATCAATGAATTAAATATAAAAGATATTGTGACGCATACCTTGTTCATTCTGTGTGGAGTAGGCTCAGGGCAAAACATATTTTGGGCTGGTGTAATTAGGCAAAATAACTACATCAGATATATGAGGTCATGAAAGAAGACTTTTTTCAGATGAATGTAATTGTGAGATCTGGTTGTCCCAAGCAAACTTAGTCACTATTCTTAGAAAATATGATTCCAAAGGCCATTGGCCAAACAGTAAAGCAAAACTACATGTCAATGAGATATTAAAAGAAACTAATTCAACATACATCTAAAAATTTGTTTCTAGGACTCTCAGAATACTGTCATGAGTGCATGAAAGACCAAAAACATGTAATGGCTCACATATTATGACATGTTTGACCCCTGTGAATCATATAGTGTGGATGCATGTTTGTTTGAAATATGTTTGGGACATGGATTAGCTCCTCATCCTTCTATAAAACCAATTCATATTGGCATGTGCTACATTGCAGGAGAAAAGTTGAGCCCACACCATTGGATGGAGCTGTTGCAAATTTTCAAGAGGACATGCAAGTTCTTGGCCAAGAATTTTTTGGCACTGAGTAGCTTAATACCCAATGTTGTCTGTTAAATAAGAGGCCTATTGCTTAGGCCATTACAAGACCCTAATCAAGATATCATGAAAGAGACCTCAGTAAAGTTTATCACTGATCATGAGAATACAGCCTTTCCACTGGCGAGAGTAGGTGAGCACTGGCAATGACAACAATCTTTATTTAATTGATAATAATAGTAAGATACTTAGTAGGAATTTTGCATAAGAGTTGGTGCAGGCATGAGTACATATGCATAAGAATATTATGTGCTGAAGGGGTGGTGGTGGTAAAATGGAGTACCTGTGAACACTTACACCGGAATTAACTTGATGCCGAGAGGCTTACAATATAGATATAGTTTTTGTGAGTTATTTCTGATCACATCACCACATGTCTTTCTGACTATTTATTGATAACTTGACATGAGCCAAGTTTCTACATGTATCCTCTAATATGAGCCAAGGGTACTCTCAGGGCTTCTTGCCCAAAGGAGCCATAAATAGGACACAAAATACCTCATAAATCGAAGGTATCCAGTGGATACCTCACTTCCCATGTGCCAAGAACATTCTGGCACTTCCAGAGATCATGACCAAGTAGTCCGGCAAGACAATAGACCAAGATTGACAACAAGACCAAGTCTATTGCAAGACCAAGAACTGGTTAATGCTATAAAAGCAAGTATCAGGTAAAATAACATGATAAAAGCATGAAGAATAACATTCAGTAGTCCTCATTCTCAATCAACTAAACAGCTCATAACAATACTGGAACATCATTTTAAATCTATGCCTTTTATCACACACTTCATACAATACTGGACAAATGGCTTAGGTTGCTATTGTACAATAACCTACAAATGCATGGTGAGTTACGCACTCAGGCAGTTATTGTGAGACAAGCATCCTTCAACATGTAATCCTGCAAAAACACCTAGACATATAACTTAGGCCTTGTTCCCAGATGACTCAGGAATGCTCCACTCCATCTAGCAGAGTTTGCACTTAACACTTTATATGTGTAATACGTGAAGATGACCACAATTAATGTGCTTATACACAAGTGGTGCATAAATTAGAGTAAGCAGTATAAAATACCACTGCTCAAATAAGCCCCTCAAATGAAGGCACTGATCTGGCAGTCCCAGGTGGACTTAAGCCCTGAAGTGTGAGGAGGTTAAAATAATACATTGGGTGAAATTGTTACCCATGTGCAATAGGAGCATTTTTTGACTCAATCTAATAGGCTAATGAATGCAGTCTGAACTCAGATTTACATCATTAGAATGACAGTAAAACAAGGGATTACAATATGAGTGCAATACATAGATACCAAATCGCACATATGACTTATTTCTGAGGCCTAAATGACCATATGAAGATTTCTGTCACTTTGATAGGTTAGAAATGGTATTTATGTCCCCCATGTGGTGTCTGTTATGTTGAAACAACCACATGATCACACTTGAAGTTCTCATACCTCTAGTTTGATCAACCTCCCTTTAGATATATTTGAATTCTAGGAAGGTTTTGCTTTTACTATGGAATAGGTTGACACAGGACTCAACATTGAAGTCCAATGAGTCACTAGGGAGTTGAATAGTACCCAATGGATTTTTAAAGTTCTGAATATTTCCCAAAGTCAATTTGAAATGGATTGCATTCAATCCTACATCCCAGCACAGCCTACTTGATATGAATAAAGGTGAAACACCCCCAAAAAATGGGAGCATATTCTTGGTATAGCCTGTTTGATCACAAGGATTACAGATCGGACTTTGTGATCAAGATAACATGAAAATGACCTTGCACAACAGGTGAGACTCAAGGAGATTGGTCCTTGGTGCAAATGCAATTGACTGGGAATGGAATAAGATTGATATGTATTGACCAAGTGTCTACAAGACACAGAGTCAAAATTTCTTGTTCCAAAATCATGGGGGCGCAGCCAGAGTTCCAAAAAGGACAACTGGTTGACTTTCCAACATTCTTGAAAAAAATTAATTTGAATGAGAAATTTAGTCTAAATCTTGCTCTTCTTGAAACAAAACATGAAACTAATTGAATTCATCACAAATTCAAGGAGAATAAGAACAGAGAAAAGAGAAACAAAGATGAGTAACCTTTCATAGCAAAAAACTACATAACAGGAAAGATGGTACGGTCAAACAGCTAACCATGTTCCAACACCTTGTCTGGTCGGAGGAAAGAAGAATTTATTGCTTGCAAATAAAAAATTGAGATCTGTTAAAATTTTTCTTGAACTCTCTGTTTCAAAGATTTTCTCACAAGAAAAGTCTTGAAGGAATAAAAAATCATACAAATATGATATGGTTTATTGGAATACCTTGCTTAAGTCAGATTTGAAAAATCTTGATTTAAAAACCAACACCAAAATACCAAGAAAGTTAATGGCATCTGGAATATTTTTCTTACGAGGATAAACGTTTCCCCGTTCAGAGAAAACAACAAATGTGGCAGCACGCCACTTTACAAGCATAATATTATGGAACAACTTAAAATCAAACCTTGTTAGATTCTGAACCCCAAACAAAGTGTTGCTGCAGTAACATTGGAGCCAAAAGAACATTGCTTCTAGGCATGACACATGTTCTAAATAGGAACTTAAATATGCTTTCTCTATCCAACCAGGCCGGTGTCAATGCCTTGACATACATTGGATGATGTGCTTCCTAAAAACAAAAAGGAAGGGTAAAGTCAAATATTTGTTTACTATTGCAACCAGCAATGGGTTTCTGTCATGGACAGCTCTACTGAGCTAGCCTCATGATGACCTAGCCAGCATATGACCTACATTTTGATGAATTTGAAGACAGAGTTAGATAAAAAATGTTCTAGATTTTTGAATATACACAAACACAAAAATATATTACGAGCACAATCACATTGCAAGTAATTATAATAAGTTTGCTAAAATTTGTTAGTCATGGATGCACCAACATCCAGGACACATTAAAGCATGCACAAGCAATAGCTTCAGCACCAGGGCTTTCTTTGAGCTATACCACTCTTAACGCAAGGATCTAACCACTCCAGTGCAATACTCCTGTGTGGAGTATGAATCAAATAGCAGACCTTCCAAGCAGTGTGCAAAACTCAACACTAGCAAAACACTACAAACTCAGTCACAAACATGTTACATAAGTTTCTCAAACCATGAGAAACTGTTTGATTGAGCTCCAATGAACAAAAGAAACTACATGTCTCCCCTAACTTTTCAGAAGGGAATGGTTTAAACCATATAACGACAAAGCATAGACAGTCCAGAAAGAAATGTACCAGGTAATGAGAGAAAATTCAACCTAATGGGCATGAGTGCTTAGTTGGCAGTTGTTGTCAGAATTAGCTGTACAACAACAAACAACTCTCAAAAAACAGTTACTGTTTACGAACAGATGATTCTCTACAGAGGAAAAATGAAAACCTAGTTAGGAAGATGTCACTCCTCAAAGAATTGGCACAGTAATGCATAGGTTGAATGCTTCACCTCTGCAACAGCCGAAGACTTCAAATTAAGTCAATTAATCATTAGACAGGATAGTGACATATCTGTAATCTTTAAATGCAAAGAAAATTGAGTTGGTCAGTCCACTCATGTCTAGCAATGAACATCACAGGCTCTCTGTGTGCCTCTCAAGCACATGATTTGGAGCTAATGATTGCCATGCAGTTCTCACTAAGAACTCATTTGGAGCAACTCCTGAAGAGCCTCCAAAGACTAACATGGATGACCTCCTACAAAAGGATTAGATTGGCCTTGTCAAATAGCAAGATTCAAGTTTAAACATCAAACCTACATAAGTACTCTGCACTGGACTACAGGGACAAAATGAATATCAGCAGTCTTATGATGATGAACATTAAAAAGCAGACAAAATCTTGGTAAACAATTGTTCACAGGAAAAACTCAAAACTTCTGGGTGGTTTCAGTACAATTGAGACCCTTGGGCAACACACCATAAAACCTCACATCTCTCACAACTGCTTGTAGAAGTAAGTGTGATGTCAGAAATGACCACTACCATGGTCAATAAGACAGACTGTGAGTACCAAAAAAAAACTCCAGAGCAATGTCCAACCTTGTGTTTGTAAGGGGTATGCTTTCATTCTTTTTTAACACTTTAAATGAGTATGCATAGACACATTACCAAGATTGAATCCTTGGCCATATAATTCTCATGGATTCAAAAATGGGCTTGTGTACAGCTAGATACAGTACTCTTAAGGACTTGCAATAGTTAGCTTCATTTCTTTTGAGTCGGCTTCTGATGGCATAGATTCAGAATACTCCAGGGAGGACAACTATGGCATCCACATCTAGAAAAATTTGCAGTCACCTCAGTACTTTAGTCACTTTGCTGAGAAATGGACTAGGATGGCCATTGGTTGTGCGTCTGCTTGCTGCATTTGCAATATGAGCACTGAAAACAAGGAACAAAGAAGCCATGAACTTTGTTCTTGTTAATTCACAGAACAGCAAATTGTCACGTCATATACATGATGCCTATGTCAGAACATGGTCAATCCCTCAAATGGACATTTTGTCTACAGAGAGACAAGTGATTCATTGTTGGAATCCATGCACAGATAACCAAGCCGCTACACAGATCAAATTGGTATGGCTTGAATGAGATTTTCACAACTTGAAAAAATGACTACAGACAGAACACAAATTATTGTCATCGTTAATAGAAGGTTTCTTCTCAATGATGTAATCCAGCTGTGAAGTAATGACATGGTTCTACATACCATAAGATAATAGTCAACACTGTCCTTTTCATATAGAAAAGGGCGCACATGTCACACACAGTTTACAATAAATACAACATTGCTAAGCATTATTGCTACAACCATTAGAGTCATACAGGTGTCAATGTCCCTTGAGGATCCACACCTCAATGCAAACAGAGATACAGTCTTGCTTGCATTCCAACTCCCATTAGTATTGTCAGTACAGCTATTGACTAATGTGCATTGCATTGACTAATGTGCATTGCAATGATTGTCTTTCACATGAAATGACTCAACATTGTTTACTTGTCAGAAGTTGACTCAATGGGCAACTATTCCTATAGATACATAGTGGCAGAGTACAGGTAAGAAGACACACAACAACACCAAAGTTGAATGAGCCAGTTAAATAAAAATGAATCCGCAGCATTCTCTGCACCTTTGTGATCAGACCTGGTTTCATATCCACATTGCGCACTCATTGTAATATTTAAAGTGCAGTTAGACACTCAACTTTGTTGCCTTATGTATATCATTGGGGCATCCTGCATAAGTCAACCCAATTCTTCACTAAAACCCATGTGATTACAATACTTGAGCTCAGCATCAAACAGATCAAGGTGATGCTTTACCTGCTGAACATTATGGCCTTGTCAACAGCTTCTGGTGGAATTATATCATCCTAACAGCAACTGATGCAGAATTCACTACACAATCTACTTTACAGTGCCTACCACCTAATATAGTGATGCAATTTAACAGAATGGAACTGTTGTTTAGCTTCCCCCCTTGCACACAGACATAAGACAAGGAGACAGTCGACAACACCAGACCAATCTTAGACTTCCCTCTCAGGAGTCATGATATGGTTGGTGTAAGCACTGATGTAGTAAACATAGGTATTTCTCCTGCTCCAAGATTCTGTCCATATGAGTATGATACTTGGCTTATCTCAGATTAACACGTTGGGTCAAGCTTGGTTTGCTGTGGAAGAACGTCACTGTCATTATGGCTAATGAGAGCAACACTGACCACTGGCACAGATCATTATCACAGGGATTCAAATGATCCCATGTCTCCCTCTCCACGTACAGGTATGCTGTAGACCTCACATATCTGAC
>JALLPC010000619.1:0-12181 GCA_036940045.1 Stephanocyclus meneghinianus | reverse complement strand
GACAGTTGCCAAAAATAATTAGCAACCAATAATAATATAGTAGCCCTGGCTGCAACCGGTCTAAGGGGCCCAAAAACAAAAATGTTTGTAAAATCTATGGGTGTGGCCTTCTCTAGGGTGTGGCCTATTCACCGAATTTACGGTAGATCTCCCGAAGTCTGAAGGTCCTCATTTTTACTCTCCAAAGCCACGATCAAATTGCCAACGTTCTGGAAAGGTACAATATCTCGAATTCCTTCCACAAACGTGAATATTCACTTTCCTCCAGGAAAAAATTAAAATCTGGTGGCTGCTGGACGTAACCTAAATAACGGGGAGAGTGTGGGGCTTGACGTCACAAAATCGAGTGTGTGGATCGTGAAGCGTAGACCGTTGAACCTCGTTTTCGCCTCTCGACGTCATGTTGTAAATACTTTGACAATTGGGGTCATTTTGGAACTAGTATCAATTCTTACGTGACATAACATGTGTAACGCGACAACGGTATTGTGTACAGATTCGATGTGGCTAGAACGTGGCCGCGACATCGTGAAGCTCGCCTCTTCTTGATGTTGTTGCCCCACGCAACTACAAGAACAATGAGGCCACAGGCCATGCACAGAGGTCAATCCAGTGACTTTTTCTCTCCAGTCTAACAAAAACAACCTGCTCCATGCAGTCCTACATTTCCAAGATCTTCCCGACAATAAAATATCATGACAAGAAAAAAGACCAAGCTCAGATGCGCATCCTCCATCTTCTGCTGCTTCACTTCCTCGAACAATAAAACACATGTCACCACCAAAAACACCAAAAATACTGTGGACAACTCCCAGCCAGACCAACGCAAAGTCCCAGAGAACCCCGATGAAATTAAAACCACCGACGCCGAGCACGACGCATCACGAGTGGTACGCCTCATCCCTCCCCAACACAACGGAATCGAACGACCGCCTCAAGAGCCCCTCTCTCCCAAATCCGACCTAGTGAGCCTCTGCAGCGGAACCTCGGGGGGAAGCGTCTACCTTGACGCTCTCGAAGATCATCCCGATTTTCCCAAAGACGACGGCAACGGCGATTTTTACGAGTCGATCCCCTCCGTCCTGATCGATGGACAGTACTTTTTCTCGGCGCGAGAGTTGTTAACACAGGATGTATTGGAGGGTATTAAACTGTACCCTCCTGTTCCCACGACGATGCCCGATCCTGTGGCGAAATATCCCATATCTTCAACGGATATGAAAACGTTGCTCTATTCCTATCAACATTCGTATGCGAAAGAGGAGGAAGAAGACGAGACAGAGGCAAATGAGAAAATTGTGGAGAGTGCGACTGAATTGGTGGGCGAGGCGTTGGAGCATCAAGCCGTGACGCTGATGAGCGTAGACAGAGAGGGCGCCATGGAAGCAATGTTGAATAGTACCAGGTACCTATTGGAGGAGCTGAAATTGCCTATGGTGAAGATACGGGAAAGAGGGTTTCCTGGAGAATTGACCGACCTGGAATTAGAGGCAGTCAAATTATTCAAAAAGGAGTTGGAGGCAAAAGATCCTATTTATTATGATATTGTCCGATGCTTTTCTTCGGTGGAGAAGGAAGCGTACGCATTATGTCGATTTTTGAGGGCGAGGAAATTTGATGTCGAAAAAGTTTTTGAGTTGCTAAATGAAGCTAGAGATGCGTTTGAGGTCGCAAAGAAGAATGATTTTTATCCGGATTTGGAAAAGGCGTTGGGCTTTCCTAGGTCCGTGTTTTTGTCGCAGTATCCTGCCGTCTTTTCGGGGATTGCACGGAACGGATGCCCGGTCATGTATTTGAGAGCTGGTGAAATTCAGCCAGAGGGAGTCAAGGTAAATACAGTATTCCCATTCGTTCTCTGAACTGTGTCTATGAGCTTTTTTTTGCTGATATTACCCGCATCAAAAAATGCGTGTTCCATCACGTTTCTATTCCAGTGTCTTGTCACAATCGACAAAGTGGATCGTTATTTTTGGAATGACATTATGCATACATTGCGCCCATTGATTGGTGAAGGCCGCCGAATCAATCCCAATCTTGTCCGGTATGTGTTGAAGCATTATTTTGCCCGTCTCGGTGTATTCTCAAGAATACGTGCTTTTATCTAATCGTTGATATGATGACCTACACTCTCATACCTACAGTTGTGAAAACTTAAATATTTATGACTTGAAAGGCATTTCAAAGGCTCAAATTACATCTGATACATTTGAAATGATCAAGGTTGGAAATCGAGTTATGACCGCATTTCCTGAGGTGAGCACAATATTCCTTTATTATTACAGATCTGTTGTGTGATGATGATGAAGACCCCAACCTGCTAATTTTATCTATTCTTCATCGAAGACCCTTCATTGTCTCCTCATACTCAATGCCCCAAACTGGTTCGGGCTCGTTTGGTCAGTAGCCAAAAAGCTCATAGATCCACGCACCGCCTCCAAAATAGAAGTATTTACTGACTCCAAGAAAGGAATTGCTCGCATGAATGAACTCATCGACCAAACTCAAATCCCGTTAGACTACGGTGGCTCTGGACCTGCGCTGGCAGCTTCGGCTGCCGGAGTGGGGAGAGATTCTTCTGGCGATGGTAGTGTTGGATCGAGAAAGGTCGTGCTTTTGAACCATCTGATAAAATTGTCAAAGAAGCAATTACAGCAAAAATACCAATTCACATTAGAAAAGGGACAGCATTGCACATTGAAGGTGTACACCCGTTGTAGTACGAGAGTGAATGTGACACTGTGTAAAGGAGATTCTGATAGAGTCATCACGGATATTCATGTGGTCCGTGACACGGGCGAGGAGGAAGAACCGTATTCAAGGACTATAGGGGCTTGCGCTGGTCCTGGGAATTTTACTGTAAAACTTACTGGAAGTGTGCCTGGGAATTTTTTGATACTGGGGCTGATGAATGCAAACAATGACCTGTGATGAGGATGTGTTTCAGAGATTAATTTACCTTCTTCTGTTGTTGTTATGTTCTCTATTTATGATGGAAGCAAGTTCCTTTTAATTCGACTTGTATGTTATAATGACTATTTTTATATTCATCTGTGATGGCGATACAATACACCACATTGAAATGATTGGATACTGCTAGACATGGTACTTGTGAGATATTTGTGGTGATGTTTGTGCGAATCTTTTTGAGACATCACTCTTCTTCTACCCTGTGGTTTGGTAATGCTGACCGCAAATACCTGGCATCAAGGATCTCAAATTCACCAAAATCAATGATTGAACATGTCTGCCTCTAGAGAATGAGAAAACGACAAACTTTCCCTCTTCCTGTGTAAAAGTTTGACACGGTTGTAAAAGAATCTGAAATGTCTTCATGAGCAGCTACTTAGTAAACTGACCACCTTTTCATACAAAATTGCACCATCGTCGCACCTAACTCCAAAGTGTTCGACATCAAAGTCAAAGCCGCATACCTTCGAATCAGTGCGAATTATCATATTCCAAAGAAAACGTGGTGAAGTCGGGAGAAGATAAACACTGCCGACCTCTAGTAAACTCGCAAGCCACTCGTTTTGAGTTTTTGCGTTGGAGACAGAGATCCAGGAATTCGTGAATGAAAATGGGTTTACGAGTGATCGGATAAATTGAAGGCAAAAAGACTTGCCAAAGAAGCCGAGAATGACATCTTAACCTGAAGTTCCACACTGTCTAGCTCCACATGCAGAATTCACAGCGTGTATGGCGTTAGAATACGAGACCTGCAAGGTGTATTTCTGCGGATGTTGTTATCGTGGAACAGGGACTGGATAAAGTGCTTATTACCACGTTCGCCAATGTTTTGCAAATGAAACCAAATTCGAACTGTTATGTAATATGCAACCTCTTTAGAAATCAAGGTCGGTCAACGAACGCACATGACTCGAGAGCTGAAAAAGTTGGCTTGGCTGTTGAAAAAGATGTTCAAACTGCAACAGTCCTGCAACTAGTGCGAGATCTTAAGTTTCGTGGTATACAGAAAGACGCGTAGTTTGAATATGTCAATTTACTATGAGATGTGAGGCAGGTTCAGTGCCCTCGCCGACTTGAATCATGCATGTATGATATGCATTCAACTTCGTCACTTGCTAAAGCTCGCATTGTATGGTAAGAGACAGAAGCAGTATATCTCTCTTCTCTGAGCCACTTCTTTACAGCTTGGGCCCTATAGATCATCATTAACATAGAGATCAAAAAGTCAATGTGCCCTTCGAATCGGCAATATCCAATCTCAATATAGAGTGGTCTTAACTCAACCAGGCGGTCAGGCATGAATCATGCCTTCTTCTCCCATCGCAACATAAGGCATGTAGCTACTCGTTGCATTATCATCGACACTATCCAAAGGAACAAATCTTCCAGACAAACGAATAGACTCTTGTCTAGTCTGAATAATGTCCCTCAACCCCCGACCATGACTCGTCGCAGCGGATGAAATTCCTGCTCCGTCACTTCTCGCAGCATTGGCCTTCTTCTTCTTATTGTATTCTTCCTTCCAGCATTTCGAATCGTTCTCAATACCGATGATGGCCGCCGCACCCATTCCTTTAACATTCAAGTCATTCTTGATCTCGTCTCCGAACGGATTCGACAGCATTCTACTGACGAATTCAAGTCCTAAGAATCCATAGGTTAGCAGTATGACGAAGGAGAATGCCGAGGGGTATTGTTCCAAGAAGTCACCTCCGGATAGAACGAATGGTATGGTGACGACCCATATGAAAATGAATGTGCGTCCCATTTGTACCAGCGCAAACGGCAGCGGCGTCGACGCAATACGTAACAAGTTTCGATAGGACATGGTGAATTCATGAAGAAGATCGACCATTTTGCATCGTTCCAAGAGCTGCAACTGTTCCTCGGCACGCTCGGACAGCGTGAGACTGTCGTGGTAGAGGTGCGAACGCAAGGCATGCACCAACACCATCGGATCATCGAGACCGGTTACGTCCGCGGCAGCTCCGTTGGATCGATAGGGCAATCTTCCGACGTTTCTCGCCAATACGGCGGCATGCCTTCCATCTCTCAGGGTGGCCACCGTCTCTCGAATCAACTGCACGATGGATTGATGAGCGGTCGCCCTCCACTCGTCGGCTTGGTCTCCGTCGAAGTTTTCCGAGAGAGTCAATGCCAATTGGTTGAGTTCTCGGAGTATCATCAAACCGTGCCCCGTGGCTATTTGTGCGCCCATGTAGCGTTCGTAGGCCAAGTTGACTTTGGATACGCCGAGGTATGCGATTAGAAGAGACATGAGAGCGTGGCCTTGGGGCAGTATGGATAGTTTAATCTGGAATTTATTTTGGAGAAACGTGAGGAGGGTCAAGATGGCGACATTCAGTATGCAGTAGGGGAGAACGAGCGGCCAGACGGTGCCTCCGTATCGAAATACGATTGCGAAGGGGTGCTGAGGATGGGATGATCGCGAGGTTCGAATCGTGAGCGTTGTTAATGCACATGATGTGTCAGCGTTGCATGCGTAGTGAGGATGAGGTCAGAGACGACTCCATGACATCGTCAAAACATAATTGTCGTCGTGAAACAAATATCAAACGCACGCTGATGCTGAACTCATCGTAATCGTTGTAGCCATTGCTGAAAAACGACGTTGAGCTAATTTTGTGGCTTCTATGGGAACGAGTCATGTTGCGGTGTATTCTTCTCTACTATTATGCGTGCTTCGTGGTTCATCGCACATTCATGTGTGTCTGGCCTTCAGGACATATTGGGGCGCCTTTCTCTAATATGTTCCATTCAATTGGATGCTGCGTAATAATGGTCTACACACAGCAAAATGTTTTGGTTTGAATCATTGTCATGTGCACATTGTTGTGTTGTGGCCCTTGTTGTGCCGTTGGCGATCAGTGCCTACTGCGCGACCACTCCGGGATACAGATGGTACAATACCATACTTATATTTGTCGTGAGAAATAGGAAGATACTTTTGACGCTACAAGAAAACAAAATGATAAAAATGATAAATTCTCCCTCCATGCCAAACGTCATGTTTGTTCTCGCTTTAAAGGTATTTAAATAGGTACGGTAACTAAGACAGATAAAAGAAACATCACACAAGGACGCGAACAGGACGCGAACGATAATTTAGGATAATTTGCAGATAATAATAATTACAGAATAATTACACCCAACACATCAAAGAAGCAGTCCCGCCCTTGACATTAATTTCATTTCACAAGAATTCCACTCCAAATAATGAGCTCCTCGGAAGAATACCAATCGTCGAGCGCCCACGAACCTTCGCCTTCTTCTTCCTCCGAAGAAGAATGGAACAGCTCCTCTCGCAACAAAAACTACACACGCCGAGCACGACGAGCAAGGAAGCCCGACGCCTCGTCGATACGCCGCAATCCACGACGGTACACCACGAGCGAAATGAACAGAGAGATCGATGCCATGAAACGCGTCGAGAGCGACGACGACGACGACGACGGTGACGAAGAAGAAGAAGAAGAAGAAGAAGAATCGAGCGACGAGGAGGAAGCGGCGCCGAAAAACGAGACACTTCGAAAACGGTCGGGGTATAAACTTCCACCAAACACGTCAAGGGCCATGACGAGAAGGATGGCGATGAAAACAAAAAGGAAAATCGAATCCAGCGATGACGACGACGACGACGATGACGCATCCGAAAGCGAGGAGGGTCGGGAACAAAACGATC
The DNA here is from genome assembly GCA_036940045.1 of Stephanocyclus meneghinianus. Classification (NCBI taxonomy): domain Eukaryota; phylum Bacillariophyta; class Thalassiosirophyceae; order Thalassiosirales; family Thalassiosiraceae; genus Stephanocyclus; species Stephanocyclus meneghinianus. The sequence goes on along the minus strand of JALLPC010000619.1, from coordinate 5,511 downwards.
GAGACAGCGACGAAGAATCCATCGATAACAAGAAACGGAGGCAAAAGCGTCCCATCGTTCGATTGCCGTTCACCCGACCTCGTCGCGGGGAACCAGAGCGCACGACGACGTCGTCTTCGGTAAGGCCGAGACGACGTTGCGCTGCCGTCACGCAACAAAGGATGAATGATGCGGTCAGGGCCGATAGAATGACGGAGAAGGAGGCTCTGGGGGGTGTTTTGGACGAGAGCGAGGCGGAAATGCTGGACAGTGATGAAGGAGGAGGCGAGGCCGATGGCGGGGGCAGTTCCGATGAGGAGGAGGAGGTGAGGTTACGTCGTGGGAGAGCAGTTAATGGAAGAGGCGCTAGGAAAAAGGTGAAATATGATGAGGATGATGATTACAATGAAAAAGATGGACTTTTTAATGACGACAGCAGCGAAGGTGAGGATGACGATGACGATGAGGATGAAAATTACGAAAGTGACGAAGGGGTCACCAATAGCAGACCTCTGCGACGCACTAGACGAAACAACGCAAAATTATGTGCCGAAGTGGATGAACAAGATATTGGTACTGCCAGTGAAGACAGCGGTGATGAGGATGGTGGTCCTTCCATATTGGTCAGTCCGGCAAGGAATAATAGATCGGGGATCATGTCGTATGGGAGTCCCAGGTTGAGACGAAAGGCTAGGGCAAGTAAGAAACCTTTGAGTCTCGAGGATGATGATGATGAAGAACATGGCAAGGGCACAAAACGAGGTGGCAGCAACGACAATTCTTCAGACCGCAGTGACGATGACGATAGCAATCATAACCAGACCTATTTCCAACACAAGTGTTCTCTAAAACAAAGTCCCAACAAACTCAAAACCACGACCATTTGTTGCCCGTCCAAAATCGACGAAATCACCATGATGCCCTTACCAGCAGGAAAGCCACACATTTGCTTCGTCACCCCCGACGGCAACGGACGACACTGCTTCACTCTAGAAACATTCTATCGCATTGCCATTGCCGCCAAAAATGACGAAGACCAAAATACACTCGCATCCAATCATTCACGATTGCAATTCCTCCAACCGCCTCATTTTCGATCACCCATCTCAGACGATCTGCTTGATCAAATCGCCTCGCGGTTTGGAAGGGGGGCTTTGATCATTGAGAACAGTACCTTGTATAAAAAGATGAAGCAGAGAAGTATCGGGGGATTTCGAGGCAATGTCGATTTGGAGGATGAAATGGAAGAAATGTTTGATAGTGATGGAGAGTATGTTGGGCCAGGTGGATATGGAGGATCCGGGGGTGGGCAGAGCTTTGATGAGAGGTTTCGACGGTATGTGCAGAATTTAATGGGGAGTCAGGATGTATACTGCTGTCCGCTGTGCTATAATGAGGCATATCGAAGGTTGGGAAATATGGGACATGAAGAGATGATAGAGGATGATGCATCGGATGACGACGAAGATGATGATGGGAACGGAAATGAACAGAAGGAGGATAGGTTCTCGTTCTTGGATGATCCGATGACTATTTTGGGACATTTAGATCATCAGAAGTTTGAGATTGCTTCAACCTTTTGCTTTCGATTGTTAGCGGGGGTCAAGAATCATTTGAGGTCGGCTCATCTTGTGGATTTGTCGATACTTGAGGGAAATGATTTGTTTAAGAGGTTTCAGGTGAGACGTCATTTACATTGATCGATGTGTTGATTATTAATTTGGATACGACAAAATACTGCCTTTCCCAATAATATGGATTAGATTCGTGCGGGTGATGGTCTTTTGCAGAGTTGGCTTAGAAAATCGCTCAAAAAGAGTATGGTTCAAGGAGACATGATGAGGTATTGGAACGAAGGAGAGAATCAAGCGTTTCTTCTTCTGCTAAATCAAATGGACAAAGGTGAGCTTAAAGGAGATCAATCGGGAAGTAGTGGGTCAGAGTTCAGCCTCTCATTCCCTAATCGCGCGAGGAAGGTCTGGGCAGACGTGTGCTCCCCCTTCTTGAAAGTGCAAGATGACATTGAAGATTTCTTGGCCGACGATGACGAGGATGCCGAAAGTAGCGCAGTTCCAATCAATCCGCATTTTACTCCACCCACAAATAATGGCGAACAGTTGAAGTCTCCTGAGGAAAAAATGGTAGAGTATCTGCAAAAGAAGTACGCAAGAAGCGCTGCGTCTTCTTCTGAAAATGAGGACAAGAGTGATGTTCTCTCAAAAGATAAGAATGAGAGTGAGAGTGGATCGTCTGAGGAACTCGAGATTCTCTCGAAAGAAAGCATTGAAGAAGAGGAGGAAATAGAAGATGAATGGACTCTTTCGAAGCAGTATCAGCCTAAAAAAGAGGGGACGAGAAAATCAAAGGATAACGATGATTCTGACGATGATAGTATGTTTGACGCACCCCAAACACCAATCAACAATAACATGCGCAAACAGATTGGAACTGATGACTCCGATGATGAGAAATCAGCAAAACTTGAACACAGCAGTGCGAGGAAACGCATAGCCGATAGCAGTGACGAGGAATCGTAAATTTATGTATTCTGTATACAAAATTGCATTATAGGCATACCGTGCCACCAGGACGTGTAAATCAGGAAAGGTGATTCTTAATACCAGAGAACAATCAAATAATTGACGTTTCAACCAATAATAGCTGAATCTTGGCTAGTTTTATCGCGGGTATTCTTCCTCCTCAATTAGATTGATCTCCCACCTCTTAAGATGAAACCTGTGGCTTCGTTTCTAAAATATAATATATTTGTGTCTCCTTTGTCAGACTGCTGATCTCATTGTAATGATTGCTTTCTTCCTTCTTGAGCTGCTTCGGTCTTTTCTGCCTCCTGTTTCTGTGTGCTTCCAGCGGCTTGGTAAAGGGAATCTTTTGCACGAAACAAGCCTTCAACATTTTTGCAACCTTTGGCAAGAACAGGTTGCTCAACTTTCATGTGCTATAATTTTGGGGCGGTCCATTTGTTAAACCAGCAAACTGATCTCTTCTTTTGCCATCATTTTGGAGATCAATTCATCAAAGTAGTTGTGAACTCTTCCATGAAAGAAAATTGATTTCATTATCATCTGGGACTGCTGCAGAAAACCAGGGTGTTCAGGACATACCAAATGTGCTGTTAATCAATGACAAACTGCAAGGAGATATTGATAAGACTTTGTAGAGGCTGGAAAGGCTCAAGGTTCATATTGTGAATTTGCTGTCATTGCAAGATGACAGGAGAGAGTTTTTCATATTCATACCGATATTATGAGGAGGAAGGGTTGATTGAGCAACCCTTTATGCTGTGTTATTGACTGTGTAAGGTCTGCATTTGCTAGAGAAACGAACTTTGTCAAATTCATTTCAATGGATGAAGCAAGTTCAAACAAGTCCCACTGGAGGAAGCAAAGTGCAATCAAACAAGTCACGAGTTGTATAATAGATTAGATCTACCCCAGAAAGAATGCAATGTATGATCTTGCAAATAATAGAGTGCCTGGTGGGTTAAGTGGAGTAGAATTTGGTTGGTCTGGTCCATTGTACTTGCTTGAAAGCTTTGTCTCTAGTACAAGAAAGTGAGGTAGTTGAATGGAGTGGATTCACCTTTGATAACAAAAGACAGGCGTTTAGTGAAGTTAACCCCAATCGTGAGATAGGGGAAATGTGCACTATTGAATCTTTTTGTGCACCCCAATCATTGGTGAGATGGACACACCAAATCTCCTGATAAATTCTGTAAACTGTGTCCACCACACTGAGGTTAACCCAAATGTAGTGCATACCATCATCATACAATCTTTTTGATAGATCATCATAAATCACTGAATAACAGTCCAATTTTGATGATTGCAGTTGTGGGGAGCTGGCTTAAATCATAGTGTAAGAGGAGGTACATCACTGTATGATGTAAAGGGGTCGGCTATTTGGAGCACATTTGAGACCGTATATCATATGGCCTCACTTACAATAACCAAGACCGTATATCATATGGTCTTGCCTGTTGAAACACGAGTCTTATGGGAGCTGAATGATGGAGATAACTCAAAATCATTGCCACCACAGTGGTCTAGCGTAAACTGGTTCATGATAACAGTAAAGGAGAGTTACTAATTATTGAATTGTGAGCTCTATCAAGAACTCACAATTCATTTGCTTGCTACTTCAGCCCATGTGCATGGCTGCATTGTGTGGCTACAAGTGAGTGGGCATTTGTTGATACCGCCCAACTTTTTGATCTTGTTCAGGCTTCCAACACACTCCTGTGAGCCCACTATGTGTTTGCCTTGTGTGGGTTCATCACTATCCGAATCATCATCGACATCCATAACTTTGGATATCTTTCGCCCATCAAGAGGTGTGTCAACTCTCTTGAAATGCACAGCCATCAACCCATCCACATCAACGGGACTATTTTCGTCCACATCACAGTTCATTATGATGTTTCTGAACCAGCAGAACTTTGCGTCTCCCAGGGGCTTGGTAAAAAAGTCCCCAATGATCTCATCTGTTAGGCAGAAGGTAACTATGACCTGGTTTCTTGCCTGCACGTTGACAACAAAGAAGTAGCAAATATTCATGTGATGTGTTCAATTACTGCTGGATATTCTGCCATTTGTTTCAAGGAGTATGGCACTCTGGTTGTCTTGGTCTATCACAATTGGTTTCATGTTGTATCCTTGTGCTTCCAAGAAATACCTTATCCACAGAATTGATGGCATGCTGTTATGCACTGCGACCACCTCTGCTTCTGTGGAATGCATTGTGTTAATTTTCTACTTGTTTGATCCCCCATTCATCATACCCCATCCAAAAATCATGAACAAACCAGTGTGACTCTTCACATTCTTGTGAACAGCTAAGGCATCATCGATCAGCCAGTGATTTTGGTCAAGGTGGGTAGCCTCCATTGTGAGGCAAAGAAATTTGGTTCTCCTCATGTATTTAATTACTTGAGCAACTACTCCTGGGATTTTGCCTGTCTCATCTTCAGGCTCATTCACTCCTGACGTTTCATCTTCCGCTCCTGGAGTTTCATGATTGTCCACTCCTGAAGTTTCATCCTCCACTCCTTGGTTTTTTTGCCTTCATCATTGTTGACTTGTTTGTTGTCACTGTCTTCATCTTCACTCTTCTCTTTGTCTTCACTCTTGTTGCTGTCATCATTGAGAGTGTTGTAGTAGTTTTTGTTGTTGGTGGAGTCATTATTGGCATGGGTATCCACACCTGTGGGCACGGTGACGGGCCCATGATCATCAATGCCAGGGATAATAGCATAGAGTTTGTTGAGATCCTCTCCTTTGATGTTGGTAAAGGTGAGATTCTTGTCTGCTTTGGCTTGATGGGCAAGGTGATGAACTTGGTTGATGACTGCCTGTGCCATAGGGAGTGATGTCCAGTCTTTTCTGTTGATTCAACGGCAGTTGTCAAGACGGATGAAGACGTATCCACCTTGCAAATTTCATGTGGGTTGAGTGGCAATAGCACCAACGGTGCATATGCTCATGCTGTTTTTGTACTCCTCATGAGTTTGAACAT
>JALLPC010000618.1:0-10670 GCA_036940045.1 Stephanocyclus meneghinianus | reverse complement strand
CGATCTACAACGCCCCTTCACTTCACACCCTTCTCACAACCAGATCACACGTCTGCTGGCATGTCTACGGCCTCCTCTACCGCTCCACCCGTGACTACCCCGAAGCCATCAAAGCTTACAAACAGGCTCTACGCATCGACCCGGATAACCTCCAAATATTAAGAGATTTATCTCTGCTCCAAATTCAAATGAGGGATCTATTGGGATTTCGCGAAACGAGGCTCAAGATATTGACGTTAAGGCCAAACAGCAAGGTGCATTGGCTTAGCTATGCATTGGGGGTGCATGTTTGTGGAGATCCGGAGGGGGCGATCGGGGTACTTGATTCTTATGTCGGGACGTTAGAGGAGGGGAGTAGTGAACGTTGCAGAGGGTTTGAGAGTTCAGAGTTAGCTTTGTATAGAAATCGGGTTCTATCCGAGATTACAGAGGCTGGGGATGAATTAGTAGGGGTTAAGAAGGCATTGGAGCATCTGGAGGAGATTCGGGATGTAATTGTAGATCGGACGGGGTGGCTACAGGCGAAGCTGTCATATCAACTTCAGTTGGGAATGTTTTGCGAGGCGAGAGATACTTGCTTCCTTTTATTTCAACGAGGATGCACTGAAGACCATCGCGTACACGGCGCCTACATGTGTGCTATTCTCAATTGTGATAGAGAGACTTGTATGGAGGTGCAGAAAATGAAGGGCACAGGGACGCTAGCTACTTTGCGTCCCCTGTCAGATACTGATAGAAACGTTCTCATTGATGAGTACGAAGACAGAATCAACGATTGCAACTGTTCACACACTCAGAATGGAGCTCATTGCGATCATAATGATAGAGATGATGCCACGAAGAAAAATCTTGCATCATGCTTTCCACGATCTGCAGCTGTCAACAGAATCTATCTTACCTTGCTTTCCCCATCCAGCAAGCGGTTTCGAACCAGCGTTGATAAGTACTGTCAACGGCAACTTGTTAAAGGCGTGCCTTCATTAGGATCAGATTTGAGTGCATTGTATTTGGTTGAAAACAGCAATGGAAACCTTGGTCACGATAGAACTCATTATTTTCTTGCGACAGATCCAGCGGACATCAAATTGCATCCTGTCTATCAGCTATTGGTTCAACTCGTCGATTCTTATATCCACTCGCTTTCTTCCCAAAACACTTTCCCCAACGATTCCACCGAACATCCTCCATCCACCCTCCTCTGGGCATGGTACCTCCGCTCCATCCTTCACGAACAAGCCGCAGAATACGCGAATGGCATCGCACTTGTCAATAAATGCATTGAACACACCCCAACTGGAGTGGACTTTTACGAACTCAAGGCACGTCTCCTTGAGGCGGGTGGGGATATTCAACAAGCTGCCGATGTGGTCGACGCCGGGCGCGATTTAGACCATCAAGATCGATACATCAACAATCAAACTACTAAAACATTGTTGCGCGCAGGAAGAGAAGATGATGCCAAAAAGAGGATTGCAATGTTTGCGATTCATGAGGGTGATCCAGAACAAAACTTGTATGACATGCAATGTACGTGGTTTGAGTTAGAGTTAGCGGATTTATGTAGAAAGAAGGGGCAGTTGGGAAGGAGCCTACGCAAGTATAGTGAGTTTTTTGTTTAAATAACCTTTTGTTGAGTCTCTGTCTCCAAACATTGAGAAAAGAAAATTTTTACCTCGTTTCTTGATTTCTTCTCTTACATTTACTAGTGAGCGTTATTAAGCACTACGAGGATTACCACGAAGACCAATTTGATTTCCATGCCTACTGTATTCGCAAGGTCACTCTCCGAACCTACTGCGAGCTTCTTAAGTTCGAAGATGAAATCTGGGGTCTGCCTTTCTATGGGCATGCAGCCAAAGAAATCATCAAAATATATCTTCACATTCTAGACACACCCATCCAATCTGAAGACGACGAAGAACCTGATTATTCAAAGATGACTGCCGCGGAAAGAAAAAAGGCCAAAAATATCGCTCGCAAAAAGAAGAAGTCACAAGAGAAAAGTGATGGCAATGGATGTTCGAAGAAACCCGAGGACTCGTCAAAAAGTACAGACGACACTAAAAAGAGAGGGAAGCACCACCCTGTGAACGAAGATCCGAATGGCCTGGAGTTACTGGCTCTGGATCCTACTACAGAGGCGAAAAAGTTTGCTGCGATACTTGTGAGGCATGATCCAAAAAATATCTCATCGTGGGTTCTAGAGTACGATGTGTCTGTGCGTAGAGGCAAAATGTTGATGGCTTTGCAAGTGAGTAGTCATGCTGTTATTTCTTTTATGTTGAAGCGAAAGCATTCATGATAATGTTTTCATTAACAATATTATCTAAGGCTCTATGCAAAATCAAGCACATCGATGCCAACAGCCATGACCTGTTTTCTCGCACTATTGACTTTTCCCTTAAGCTGGCTTCAAATTCTCTGAAAAGTCACCCATCATCTGAAAAAGTTATCTCTACAGAATTTCCCAAATTGATGAACAATCTATCACTGGAAGAATACATTCAATCTGCTTTTAGGACAGTCAAAGCAGATCCTCTATCTAGTCTTCCATTGAGAATTGCAGTTGCCAAGGCAATGATTTCTGCTGATATTGGAACTTCAAACGACGCGTTGTCTTTGATTTTAGATTCGAAATTAACAGGGCGAGGTGTGACTATCAACTCCTGCCTTGAGGCAATGCAGTTTCTAGAATCTGTCGGACCTGACTCTGCTGCAAAGAAAGATCAATGGAAAATGCTTTTGACTGCCAAATTTCCATTTGTTAAAGATTTCTAGGGGGGCTATATTGATTATGTTGGTGTCATTTTGTCTGTAGAGGTGTGGACTCAAAATGGCAAAATACTGCTGGGATGAACTTGAATGAATGTAAGCTAATTTATAATGTTATGAAACAGTTCTTTTTTCAATGAGAGTGAGGGAAACTAATTATTTTATAAGCTATCGGAGCATTGCACAGATAGGAATAATATTAAATATTATGTAAAGCATAAAAGGCAAATTATACAGCATTGGAGCAAGCTGCACTATACAAACAAACTGCAACTGATTCAAAAGACAGACCATCAAAATGTTGCTTTGTAATTGACTCCAAAAGTGGGTCCCCATTTTTGAGGGACAGTTGAACAAGAACAGCGACAGCCCTAAAAATGTAGCCCTGTTGGGTTGGGTCGTTTTGGTACATACCCTCCAAAATCTTGAAGCTCTTCAAGCAAGCATTCATGGCCCCATGCCTCCCCTGAACTTTCTTCTGCAAGACATCTGCCTTGTCTGAAACACAAGACAAAACCACAGAAGGCACTCTTATACCTGTCATCTACCTTCACCCCTCATTCAGATCAGAAAAATGTTTCAAACCATCACAAAAAATGTTATGCCATGCCAATCCTCACACAGACATGACCAATTAGTCCACTTGTTCTACCCCATCATTATTCCACTTTCACATATCTAAGCCCAGACATTTCCTTACACTTGTACAAGGCAAATGTCGACTCCTTCTGCAGGATTCTGCAGGCGGTGCAGTCAACACTCAAGTGAGTGACACGATCCCTCCTCACTTTCTAAAGAAAAGATGCTAGAAGTATGATTGCAATTTAAATTAACTTCAATTTAAACTCACCACGAGAGGTAGAAGGTTGCAGATGGCATAGACCATGGACTAGATATATTTTTGCCATGTCTTGGCATCCACATTACCCTTTTTGAGGTGCCATCTGCAGAACTCCATGACAAAAGAAGTTCAGACATAAAAATATTAAATAATATTGTTATACATAATGGTACATGGTGCAATTGTGGAATTGATGATGTTGTGAGCAATTCATGTATTGATTATGATGAATAAATGAAGATGAAAGGGCATTGCTATCCCTTTCATCTCAAAACAAAATGAATGTCTTTTATGTTATGATTATACCCATCTCTTGAAGGTGTTCTTGACAGGAGTGTTCTCCTGTTTCACATGTCCAAACATATGGATTTTTTCCCTAATAAGGATCCCTCATCACTTGGGAGCTTGGGATGATTCCTTGCCGGGGAGTTTTTTACTTGGTACCTTCAAGGTACCAAATAAGGTAGATTCTTGGCCTATGTCATTCACCCCCATCAATGGTGGATCAGGGAGGAGACAAGGGGAAAAACTCTGGAGGCAAATGTGTTGTAGTTTTAAGCATAAGTGTTGTATAGAGGAGAGAGAGATAACACACATAAAAACATCTTTTACCTGTTAATTTACACTGGTAGAGACCCGAATGACCCCGATCAAACTTTCCTCCAGATTATGGAGGGAAGTGACTCTTACAGTGCTCTTCTTTGGGGCACGATGGTGAGTGTATCTGATCTTCGACCCGACCTCCGGCTCTTTGAGTGCTTGTTTCATAACTCTCATTTATGTCGTGATTGGCTTTATGTAAAGGCTGGTGCTTTGACTGCTACTGGGTTCTACTTTATTCAAGACAAATACCAAGGGCGAATTATTTGGTTTAATGTGAAGGGATACATTAACAAAGCCAGACGAACTATGAAATGTTTCCATCGCAACCAGGACTTAGATGGCGAAGAACATACTGAAACCCATCCAAAAATTTTGATCCGATATGATGAAGCAATGTCTTCTTTTATGATTGGCATGGAAAAGATCTTCCAATCCCTTGTCACTTTGATTTTGGCATGGGCGAGTGGTCAAATAATGCAATCTGTTGGTCTTAACCGTCTCTTCGGAGCGATTATCACTAGCCCTGGTTTAAGCTACCAGATGCTGCCTACGATCTCCTTTAGTATTTCTATTTTGATTGCATTTGCAACTGGCACGGTGAGCCCTTATAAGTTTTGACTGGCGAGTGCTTCGTATAAAAGCTTCGTTAACTATGGCTCTTGCTCTATTAGTCTTGGGGAACAATGACCATTATGTTTCCGTTGATTGTTGTCCCTTCCTATGAAGCGTCAAGTGTAAGTTTTCATTATTAGTCTGAGACTTTATTTCATTTTAAATCTGTCCTGCAGTCGAACTTTGATTCTGTCCCGTTAGGGGGATCTCAACATTGTTTACGGAGTTATTGCTGGTATTCTTGCTGGCTCAGTTGCTGGAGATCATGCCTCTCCTATCTCTGATACCACTATTCTGGGAGCGATGGGTAAGCTCACAAACGCCACAGTTGCGATCACTGTCGACTGATACGCAGAGGTAGACTTCTCTCACACTTGCGCACTTTTTCAGCATCTGAATGCAAGCTTCTAAACCACGTCAAGACACAGGCACCGTATGCTTTCATCACAGCCATATGGTCCATCCTTGTTGGAACTATCCCGTCGGGAAAGGGATCGTTGAACAATGGAATATGTATTCTTCTCGGCCTCCTAGCCTCTGTTTTCAGCACAACACTCCCTGCAGCCGCACCGTTAAACAAGACTGGACGTTTTGATGTCGTCACAGAGCTTTACATACTGATCACAAAGAATGAGTATCTGCTCAAGCTGAAGGCGGACACCAAGAAAGTCTATGAGACAGGAGAAACTCTTGTGTCTCCTAAAGAGGCTGATGAGACGACGAAAACTACAAATGACGTGACCAAGCACCTTCTTGTTGACGAAGACATTGCATATTCAAATGATGAAGCTGGGGATGATGCTGAGGCTGTAGAGGTGACGGAAATGACGGCTAAACCCCATGCATCCAGCATATCTGCCATCTCGGACATAGGATCAGAGGATATTTTACCTAACGAGAGTGCACCGAGTGCAGACAAGAATCCTCTTGCGGATTCTACGGTGTCAGCCTTTTCGGCCTGATTAGCAAGACTGTTTTATCTGCTATGTGGCGTCTTATGTAGTTGGCCCGCCCTTTCGTTAGCAGCTTACTTGTCGTGATAACAACATTTTGCTTTAATGCTGCTTGTTCATGTTTTGTGTGTGCTTAGAATTAATCATAAGATACTTCTTGTCAGGTTACGCGTGTTCCTTAATGCCTTGCGCAAAAGCTTTGATTTCATTTTAGACATCCCCGTGCTTGAGAAAAGAGGCGAAGTGCAAGACATGTTACGTCGAGGTTCATCTTGTCATATCTTTTCTTAGGGCGACGTTAAGATCTTTTCATGGGGCTTCCTTTTTCTATCGATATCTAGATTTTGCCATGTTAACCCGTTCCTCTGAGTACTAAGTTGTCATCACGAGCATCAAAATCTGATTGCTAATGAAAACGCTATATCGATACTATGTTGGAGACACTTTTTTAATCTCTCTGAAGAATCATGTGTACAATCAGTGTTGTGCCATGTCAAGACACAAACATGAAAACCCTTTCTTCCGAATGAATCGACAATCATCCCGTGTCGCTTGGACACAGCACCATACTCAAACTTTGCCAAGTATTTGAAACATAAAAAAATGTGTGGTACGATTGTAGGTGAAGGGTGTACCAAAAGAATGCAGTTTAAGCCAGTATTGTTACATACAAACTAAAAACAAAAACACATCGTTTTTTAACTACTTCTTTCCCTGATAATTAAGCAATTTAGGCCTAGTGTTACATCCAAAGTGAACATAAAAACATCGATTATGAAAATGTGCTGGCTCATGATTGCAAACTCATGAACCGCAAGAATGGAGATAACATTGTGGTGGTAACGATACCCACCGTCAAAAACATGCATCATATGCATACTTTGTCGTCCATAGCATCTCTCCTAATGAGAGATTTTGGCACAAATATTACACATATGAGCGCCAACTCATGACATCAATACATAAAAGACTTCCTCCGGGGGAAGATCTTGGCAATGTCAGCATTTCTTCTGAAAGTACAGATGCTTCCTTGGTACACATCCGAGTAAGACCAATTCTCAGCTGCTGACTGTCGTCCCGACGCAGGATTGACGGACTTGTTGTCATAATAGACGAGTGCGAGTCAAAGAGTACTCTACCTGATGCCGCCATCATCAGAGACATATCTACGTGAGCTGCATTCGCCGAATTATCCAACATCTTGATTCGCGATAAACGGATGCTCCAGCGCCTGATTTGGTGTTATTCTCTCCAGAGGGTTGAAAGCAAGCATTCGATAAATCAAGTCCACGAATCGATCATAAGAGCGTGCCGTCTGATCCGAGTCTTGCTGGGAGAACTTTTTCTTCTGATTCGCCTCTTTTGAAACCACAACTTTTAGAGTAGCTATAGGGTCGGAGCTCGGTGTGATGGGTGAAGATGATGGAGGTAGAGGAGAACCATCGGCGGTTTGTTTTATTGTCCATTTCCCTTGCCGTTGTTCAAAGAAATGAATCCGATGTTGGTCATCGGTTTGCTCCAGCATGACACTTGGGACCATTCCTAGTATCTAAAGATGAGGGAGTCCACGACGTAAAAGTTGAAATTCGACCCAGATCAGGAACTGAAGACGACCAAGGCTCAATCCACCAATGACGTCACTCACCGAAACAATCTTTTGCATCTGATCAAACTGATCCGTTCCCGAAAACAATGGCTCCCCCGTATGCATTTCCACCAGTATACACCCCAAACTCCACATATCAATCGCAACGCTGTAAGGCAACCCTAGCATAACCTCTGGACTCCTATAAAATCGACTTTGAATGTACGAATACATCCGTCTACTGGAATTGCATGAGCTTCCAAAGTCAATGACTTTGATCCCACTCCGCTTGGGATGTCGAAGCAATATGTTCTCGGGCTTCAAATCGCAATGTATCACGTCAATATCTGGCCGAGAGAGGTAGGATAATGCCTTGAGTATTTGTTTTGCGAATTTGCGAATGAGATTGAGAGAAACCCCGGCAAAGTGCGTGTTTTTCAGGAGTTCGTAGAGATTGAGAGAAAGCATTTCGAAGACTAGACATTGATGATTTCGGTGCATGAAATGTGTCAAGAGTCGGACTGGGCATGATGACAAATAAGAGTACGGCAAATTGCGAATGCATCAGTCGTCACAAGTGGTGTATAAGACGCGTGCAAGACATGCACCACTGTAGAAAAACAGACAACTACCAATAAATGCACAAAAATGCACGTACCAATATTATGCTGGTCATCTCGATCGTTTTCATTCAACAATGTCAATAACTCGATCTCCGTCCTTGCCTGCATCAAAAACGGCTTTTTACTCTTGATTATCTTTATTGCCACCTCCTTGTTGGTCATTTTGTCCAATGCCTGGACCACTTGACCAAACGACCCCTTTCCAATGCGTTTCTGTAGAACGTATCGGTTCAGAATGGTCTCGTTGGGTGTAAGGATGTAATCGAAATTGTCGTCGTCCCAGCCATTGTTTTGAGTTCCGGGTCCCTGTTGAGAGGAAGGTTGCGACGTGGAGGCTTGTTGCTGTTGCTGTTGCTGGGCCGCTTGACGGGCGGCTCTTCTTGCTTCTCGTTCCCGGTAGTAGACCTGAAGAAGAACGGATGAAGAATAAAGAAGAAGCAACAGAATGTCAAGTGAGTAGGATGGGGGAATCATTAATCGGGTTCTGCCAAAGATGTAAGAAGGTCAAAACCGACAGAACGAATTGTAAAACACTCGCATTTCACGTCGTTGAACACTCAAGAATGCGAGACAGTCCAGCCTCCACAGGAGCAAGGACGACAATAGCTACAAGAACAATCACCAATCGCATCGACGCAAGAATTCTCATTCTCACCCTATTAATCTCCTTATAAGTATCAATGAGACTAACACTCAATTTCACAATGGGTCGCTCATTCGGCAAACGTCCCGGACGAGTTGGAATATAGGCAGGAGGTACTTCCATCCCGCTCATTCCCGCCGCACCGATGGCGGCCGCCGGGGGCATCCTGCCCACAACGGGAGGGTAGGGATTCCTCACGCCCACCGGAGAAGGTTGCACGTGCGCCATGGTTCCCGGTCCTGCTCTGTAAGGCGACGATTGCTGCTGTGGCATTTGTGCCGACGGCGGAAGCCGGGATTGTCCTTGATGATAGTATGGAAACGGCTGAGGTTGCTGCGGCGGCGGCGGCGGCGGTTGTTGCTGCGTCGGCTGCTGTAAATGCTGGGGATAATTTCTCGCGGCGTAGGGATATTGCTGTTGTTGCTGGGAGGCGGGGTAGGGTTGTGGTGGATGCGGCTGTGAAGAGCCGTAGTAGCCGCCGACGCGCTGCGCTGTGGCGGAGGACTGTTGCGACGGCTGCGGCGGCTGTCCACCCGTTGGTGGCTGCCCTTGTCCCGGCAGTTGACGTCGGGGACTGCCGCGACTTCGGCCGGGAGAACTCATATTATATTAACGAGGACCTGGGACGTTCGATGACCAATGAGATGTTAACGATTCGCTAACATCGTTGAATGTTCTTCGATTCGAAACCTCGAGGCGAATTTAAAATTCGATCCGGCGCCACGGGCTGGTATGAGGTGAGAGAATCGGTTGAAGATGATACCGATCAACGAACCTAGCTTGTGCAGTCCGATACCGTCATGGCGAAGGATGAGAGGGAGGGGGGGACGGTTACCTCTGCTCAAGTGATGGCGTTGAGTTGATATAAAGGGGCGCCATAATTTCCATCAATCTCGAATCTTCTCGTGCTGAACTGCCTCCATCGCGGTCTATTTACACATGAAACCTCAGGAACATCGGCGTCAATTCTCAAATTCGCTTCTCAACGTCTGCCATATTTTTTAAACTCTTGTGTAGAATCGGCAAAGGAATTGATTACGAGAAAAGAAACATTTCGCTGATACGTTGGAGCCAGCAAAATAGGCCGTGGTGATTCTCGATTTTTGCTGTTGGAAGTGGAAAAGTGCGATTATTGAAATGTATTAGTGAATGTAAGTTCCTATTTCGATGAGTCCGTTGAGGTGCAGATCTTGGTCATCGATTGGTTTCGGGTCTCTTCTCATGTTGTGACCTCGCTGTGACGCAGGTAAGAACGTGGGCGACGAATGTTGAGAATGTTCACACTCGCCCTTAACTCCCTAACCCCCTTAAAGAACTGCCTCCTAACCCCTTACAAGGTAAAGCAGATTCTCTCCAAGACTAGGTACATCCAATTACTTAAACCTAGGTCGGAAGAACATGTTGTGTGGAATCAAACAGATGAGCCATGGTGTTAGGCTAATATTTTGGTAAAGGATGATTCCTTCTAGGAATTGTGGTAGAAAGCAATAGTTTAAGATTTTTTTATCCACAATATATATCAATCAATTGTAGTTTAAGATTTGTTTATCAATCAATTGTTTTTACCAAAATGCCCCCGTTATAGTCAGTGTGCTGAAGGACCGGTTGTAGCCTGTGCATTTTTACCAAAACGCACCAGTTATAGTCAGTGCATTTACCAATAAGGGCTGGTTATAATCAGTGTGCGGATTAATGCACAGGTTATAGTCAGTGCGTTCAACTGTTTTTACCAAAATGCACTGGTTATAATCAGCACGCTAAAGGCCCTACGCGATTTGTATCGTGTTTTAAGTTCGAGATACTTAAAATCATACTTTTCATGTGGGAACTAGTACAAAGTGGCGAATAGAGGTTAGGACAAAAAACTCCCTTCCTCCCAATATTTTTGGGACCCCCTATTTTACGTCAAATAGTAATCCTGCTAATATGGCTATGGTCCCTGTTTTGCTCACAGTTGTTCTGACTACAGTTTGGTTGTTCCATTTATATCTAGATCACAGTAACCATGAAGTTCTCTTCCTCTGCCGCCCGCGCCCTC
>JALLPC010000617.1:0-12182 GCA_036940045.1 Stephanocyclus meneghinianus | reverse complement strand
GGAGGAGGAGGAGGAGGAGGAGGAGGAGGAGGAGGAGAAGGAGGAGAAGGAGGAGGAGAAGTAGTGGGAGTGGGAGTAAGAGTGGGAGTAGGAGTAGGAGAAGGAGAAGGAGAAGGAGCAAATGGGTTTGAATTCCACAGATTCACAATCACAAATCAAAAATGAATCAATTTCAATTAAACAACCTGATCATCATAGTATTGGTATAAATGGAAGGTTAAGTTTCTCTTTCATTTTTTTATCTTGTGTGTTAATGATATACTCTTAGTTGATGGTCATGTGGCAAAATGGTGGTATTCAATCAATGATGGCTTTTGTGTCAATATCAAAGGTGTAGAGTTTTGTCAATGCCACCAGAGCACCCCTGTGTGGATACAGGGAGCTCTGTTATGAATTAGAACAAGCCATCCAAACATTTGTGCACATCTCTAGGGGTGTGAGAACAATGAATGTGTTTAGGTTGTTCTTTGGCTCTTGATTGATCCTCTCTGACTGATGATCATAAGATAGTCAGTTTGATTTGTTTCAATGGTTTATGACTCATTTTGTGCATAATTTTTTGCATTTCTTGTCTGCACAGCCAGATCTTGCAAATCAGGCAATGTTACAACACATGCTAGTGTTATCCCCATGCCATAGTATTGCAAAAATTGGCAAGGCAACTTGTTCATAGGTTGCATCTAGGAAACAAATAGCGGATTTGGTCATTTCATCAAATGACCTGATGACAAGATTATGCAATTCTTGATGATAGATCTTTATGGCTGAGGGGGGATAACTTCAAGATGGCACCAGATGAAGGTCAGAGTATCACTGAAAAGTCTTTTGAACACAAATTTGTTTGCCTCAGTTTCTGTTTAGTTCTTGCTCCCTTACTTGTGTACTGGATATAGGTATAAAGAGGAGCACCCAGCAGGGATACCAATTGCATTCCCACAGCCTCAGATGAGTGAACTAGCCTGTGTAAATGGAGTGTTGGTAGCAAACATGGCCACTAAAGCACTTGGCAATTTAATTAGTATGTTGCTATTGGAAGAAACGCTACAAAATGTGGAGGAGGATATCCATTTATACACAAGAGTGCATGTGGTAACACCCACAGCATTGATACTTTCTGCAAGAACATGCTTTTGCACAGTTGCCAACATTAAGGTGTTTGTCTTCATGCTATTGTTGC
The DNA here is from genome assembly GCA_036940045.1 of Stephanocyclus meneghinianus. NCBI lineage: Eukaryota > Bacillariophyta > Thalassiosirophyceae > Thalassiosirales > Thalassiosiraceae > Stephanocyclus > Stephanocyclus meneghinianus. Next base: position 11,005 of record JALLPC010000617.1, on the reverse strand, counting down.
ACCTGAGTTGAACAGAAATGTATTTGTGGGAGATCAAATTTGGAATGGATGTCTGAATCTAGTGATGCTACCATCAGAAAGATGCTTTGAAGTGGAAAGTAATCAAAGGGCTGTTTGATAAGGTGGTCATTGACATTGCACTCAAGAGGACAACCACATGGTGATCTGGCTCCTGATGGAGTGCAGGGAGAACAGACAATCAGTCTACTGCACCAGTATTCTTTCCAGTTATTGTATTGAGCTTGGTGGAGGGGGAGGGAACAACAAAACCCCTGTAAAATCTGTATGAATAGGTAGGGTGACACGAGCCAAGTACCTACATCTACCTTATGTTGGCCAAAAAAACCAGTATGCCCATAATCAGGACACAAGCATGTCCACAAAATTAAATTGCTCAACACAAAAGTAACAGCCAGATTGAAGATCCATGCTCCGAAGATAGGAGTCAGGATCCAGGCACCACTTCACATACCAGAGCGATGTGAAACCCTACATACCAGATCAACAGGGAGATACAAGTATCTACAAGATATACCATAAGAACATGTTTGCCATGTAAACTACAAGATAATCCCATGATAATGGACTTGTGTCAATAATCATTCTTGACGAGTAAAAAAAGCTTATAAAACTAATTCCCAATCATCCATCTAATCATTTTATCTTCAATCTACTTCATAAACTTTCTACCATAAAATGGCATTTGTCATGGGGTGCTTGTGGTATGTAACAACCTACCATTCAGCACTGAAAATGGCAAGTTCTTACTACTCTGGGTGATAGAGCAGGTGGAACACTAGCAATACATCAGAACTGCCCTCAGTGTGAGTGCAGCTTATGCCAAAAACTAAACATTTGCACAATGGGTGCATTATTGTCTGGAGGTCACAATAGGGAATGAAGGCAGTCAAAGAAGGCTACCCATAATCTACAAGGAGGCACAGGAGTGTGGGATGCAACCATTTCCACACCACTGCCATGCAATACAGAGTGTGGCAGAAGTGCTCACAATGGCAAGTGTGGTGAAAATGAGGCAACTCAAGCATCACCTGCAGCCACCAAGGGGCCTTGCTCAATCATTCAGTTGTGCGACCAAACTTTATGACAAGACTACTTTCAAATTGATGAAATGTTGGGTTGTGCATCTGCAAAATGAACTCCAGGATCTTGTAATGTATACATGCAAGATTCACAAACATTGATGTGGAACCTAAATTTAAAAAGGTGATAAAGAAAAATTTATCGTACTGAGTACTTTTTCTTCAATGGCTTCATGTGATGTGTTCCCTTAAGAAAGTGAGTGGACCAATGGAATGAAAATTTTTGGCACAATGGTTTTTTGAAGACTGTATACAACCAGTGGCACCTTATGGATAATGTTTTCACCAAAACTAATCATATCATAAATGTTTACAACTGTGTCAATATTGCAAAAGGACCTCCTTCAATGGTAAAGCATTGTCATGGGGTAGCTGAAGATATCTTCCACGATGGTTTCTTAGAACAAATGCCTAGTAATGACTAAATATTCCTTGGAGTTGACAGAAGAATTATGAAACAGTTTGGTTCTTGTATTACATGTGACATTATGGAGGAATTCACTTTAAAAATTTCAAAATATGTGACCAAAACATGGCCCTCTCTGAAAAAATCTAGGAAGACAAAAAACAATCAAAAATGCATCAGTGTCACCAGAATCTTATTCTGATGGTAAAATTCCCCCCTCTATGTCTTCCTCTTTGCACTGTTGGTAAGAAAATTACCAAAACAAATCTTCCCACTTACAGTATGCTACATAAGCAATGAAGTTTTTTCTTGATACAATATATTCATCAATGATATCTGGAATTACAAGCAGGGGCCTATGAAGCATTCTGTAGGTAGGTTATACAACTTCTCATCTCTCTGAGTAGACTTCTTGATGAGACTTTCCTCCAGTCGTGTCTTCACAGTGTAAGGCAACATACACAATGTCATCATAGTGAGGTAATAAATTGCTTCAGCATTGAATTTCTTCAACTCAACAACTTGCAGATCATTGCACCTCTAGTCTTGGATTAAACCTCTGATATTTTGGCTGCACAAAATGCTCCTACAGCAGATTAAGGGAACTTTACAGGGGTGAAATTATTCCACTCAGAACTAAGCAAGTTTGGATGACACCTAAAGATGACTAATCATGATCTTCCACAATCTTGGACTCCGTGTGACAATCTACAATCAACTCGTGTTGACATGAACACCTAGCCTTATAAAATAAATGGCTGAGCTGTGTATTGCATGTTAAAGCAGTTGAATACAGTTTCATTATTTCCTTCCCTTGCTTTTTGTTGCTGTCTCTCTACTCAATGTCACATCACTCACTCATTTTTACATGCCTCTGAAATAGGTTCCCTGTTACAACACCTTTTGAACATACTTCACATTGATGAAATCATCTATACCTTCTTTGCTTCATTAGTCACTATTGGGCTCGATCGCATCATACAATTGACAATCCTTTCTAGTTTTTATATAATCATAGATGTGATAGTCACTAAAATTCATGTAGTGTTGAGAAACATTGTGGTATGCAAGCTCAGTTAGCTCACACTCAAAGTAATTCATTCTATCTTGGCTAGCAAAAATGTCCAATTTCATTTGAGTCATAGCCCTCATTCCCATTCTTTTTGCAGACCACTTGTCCTTCTTGTTTCCAGCACTGCCATGTGTAACCTTGTCACCAAATTTTAGACATTTTAATGGCATCATTGACAATACATGATATTTCAGTGTGTCATCTGTTGTTTCTGGCCTTCTCTTGATAAGCCACTTTCTGGCGGAAGTCTTAAGGTAGTAAATGTAGAAGTAGATATTCTGGATGATTGGGAATTATTTTTAATGAGCTATTGAAATGATTCAAACTGAGGACTACAAACTGTTAGACTTCATGTTTTTATCATGTTATTAATATGATAATCAACTCTCACAGAGATCGGATGCAGGCTGAGGTATTTGGATGACTTGATCCTTTCTTGCAACTGCCAGTCCTTTCTTTCATCTGCCAGCAGTATCTATATATGAGAAGATTGCTGAGAATGAACTCATTTCTTGGGTCTTTTTAACTGAGATACATACTTGATATGCATGTAGGTTTTGTATATGTTTTCTCAGAAACTAATCTATGATTTGTACTTCCTTTGCATTGCACAAAGTGAAGAGGACAATTCTTGTGTCCTAATTTAGGGCCATATTTTGGACCTTCTCTAAATAAGTGATGTGTAGATACATCACTCATGACATCTCTTTGGTTCTTTCTTTTAGGCATGTCTTGGGAAATCTGTTGAATTGGAAAAATTGGTTTTCATGTGGCTGTCTGTGAATCTTTCACCTCCCATCTTTCATTGAATTGAAGGAACCTATTCCATAACAGTACTAAAACTAGAAATATGGTCTCTCTCGATGCACTGTAATCAATTTCCTCTCTTTCAAAGCATGTTTGTAAAAGAGATCTCCATCAGTTGTATGCATAAAAATGGAAAATACCGCACTGTCTTGCTGTGTTTCTGTCTCAACTGAATGGAGTTAAGGTTAAGAACCCTCTCCAATTTCACATCCTCAAGAAGCCTTTGTTGTTGATCCTTTGAATGAGTTTCTTCACATCTCCAAACATCTTCTCAATTTGATCTTCTGCGGCTGCATTGGTTTGTTCAGGCCTAAGAATTGCCCTCACAATCATTGGAATGTGACCATAATTACCAGTCCCTATAACTTAAAGTAATTCTCATGGAAAAAAGCTCAGAATGTCAAGATGAGGACAGCCAGTCACACATCAAAGGCATTCTTGCCATCATAACATGAATTTCTTTTCCAAGCTCTGGATTTTCTTCACCCATGCCAGGTACATCAACAAAAGTAACTCTCTTGCAGAGTATTTTTGATCATTACCACCAAATTGATGGGTTTTATTCCACATCATTGGTTTGCACAGTTTCAATATTAATCAAATATTCAAACTTTTATTTGCCGTCTTTTGCTTAACATTTAGCAACACTTGAAATGCAATGGCCACAAAATTTATTGTTTCTAAGTGTATCATCAATGACCATGATAATGGTCCCTGCTTATCCCTCTGTAGAATTCCTCCCTTATAATAACATTTCTTTGATGATAAAATGCTGTTCTATACATATCGTTGGTGTTTTAAGATTATCCCTATCTGAACCGGTGGTCTTTTTATGTTCAATCCTTTCTTTGCTGATAAAATAGGAGTTGTTGCACATCCACCAAGAATTCAAATTGTCCTAGGTATCAACATTGAATAGACCAGGGGTGGCCCTAATTGATGCAATGTAAAGGGCTTTGAAGATCATAATGCAAATTTTGACCAGAGTTGACGTATAATATATTGTGATATGTGCAAAATTATGTCAGGTTTTGTACTATACAATTATGTCAATTTAAGAAATGTATACAATATATAGACACTAATTTGTCTTGATTCATCAATTAATTTGTATAACTGATATGTTGTTGATAAATTGCCATGTAGAGTTCATAACCTGCATTCTTTATATTTTTCCATGACAAGCAGATCATGGACATAAAAACAATGCAATGAGATGTTGATGACTTTGACTTTTTGTGTATAATAGTGCTGTGAAAGGAACATATGACTGTAATGAGCAGATGCAAGATGTAGTTGAAAGTAACTTGACACAATGATCTCGTAAGTACAGTGGTCTTTAGATGTGTTGAAACTTATAGGACTCTTCAAATCCTTTTTCTGCTATGTGAACTTTCTGACTAATGAATTTGAAGCTCAGAATAGTCAATATTATGGTTTAACACTTCATTGTAAGATGTATCAAGTTGTGATGATAAATAAAGTCACACAATCATAAATATTGTTTTCACCATACAGACATGGCTTGATATAATATAAAAAGAGACATCTATGGTATTATTTTTCAAGCATTAATATGAACACATGACTTTTGGCAAATCAAATTAGTTTTTTTGTAAAAGTGCATTTGAAATGTGTGCTGAAATAACATCTTGTCATATGACTAGGCATGTTCTTTGAATTTTTGTTACATGGTACCCATGTATGGTTTTGTGAACTTGTGCTTGTAGACTAGAAAATCAATGAATTATTTTCAGACATTCAGATGTTATCCTTTTAGCTTCGACAGAAATATCCTTGGGAAGATAAAAAATATCAATATCTACTCTATTTACTACCTTGTCACTCCCATCATCCTGATGAAATCTATCTTGGTAAGAAGTAAGTTAATGCTTCATAGTATCCATAAAAGTATCAACTTCTTTCCTACTTGTAATCTCTCCTTATTGGATAGCTTGATTTCTTGGTGGTACATTTGCACATTTTGGCCCATTATTTGAATGTAATATAGATTCTCTTCATCAAAAATACAAGCAATTATACTTCAACCAGTCAACCAATTATCTCATTGAGATATCTGTAAGCTTCAACATTCTGTCGACAACTCTTTCACCATAATGTCATTTATGCTCCCACTTTTGGTGAAGATAAATTCAGACACTCACAAATTTTCCTCGCATATTGTTTCTGAGCTCTGAGATGTAGTGGTACAAAACTTCTTTTTGGTGGGCATGAAACAAATGTGTTGTACAAAGAGGGAAAAGGTTGACAAACATGAAATTATTGCTCTGACAAAAGAAACATGTAAACATGTACAGATTAATATTGTAGAAAAAAATCACAATTATGTACTACTTTATACCTATGGATTTCTTCTTTACAATAGTATTGCAGCATCTAGTTTGCAACAATCATTGGTCTGACATCAAGAGAGGCTATTGACCACATGATGATAACAAAGATGGTCATACATATCTTCCCCGCTTGATTTTTGATGCAGAGTTTGTGCAGAATGCCACTTGACAATGTGCAAGCAACAAGTAGTTCAAGAAGTGACATTAGTTCTCATAACTCATTGCAAATTTAGGAAGAACAACTTCAGTTTGTACTGTTCTTTCTTGAATGTTTCTTTCATGTGGAAGGACTACAGGCAAATTAAAAGACGGCTTTTCATCAACATTGATACCTAGCTTACATCCAAAGAAATGTTCAACAATGGATTTGTTTATCAGACTTTTCCTGGGGCATGTCCTATCACAAGAAGCAATTGTGGTTGCATATCACATAGGAATCAATTGTAATGCAGATTTGCTAGGATTTGCACATCACCTTAAGATACTCTTAGACAAATTATCAATTGCTCTTGATGACTGGCTACATTGCACAACAATACCATATAATTTTTATGATGATATTACCAATGAGTCTTAAATGTTTATGTTTCATAAAAGTATGAACATTTTTACAGCACTTTACAGTCTAACGGTCACTGAAAAAAGATTTCACCTTTTTAACAGAGTCACATAATATTATAAATGCAAGTAATCATATAACACATGTAAATGTCTAATTGATGCATTGCCTGTTATCAAGTCTGTCATTTTGACTGAGAAAAAAAATCATAGACAATATGTTAGGTCTAAACAAAAATTTCACTACATTGTGACCAGAGTGTCAATTGTCCTCATCATCTGCTGGCATGTCTCATCTACTTATCTTCAGCTATCACCCCTCATACGTCCTTGAATGACCCCTAGCCACGTTCTTCACTCAATTACTTTGAATTTGCCATCCACCTTACTTCCTGTTGTGTGCTTTGTGATGTGCTGTCTCCAATGACAGTTTGACAATGCTAGCTCCTATGTTTCAGAATCTCACTGTACTTTATCATTTAAATCAAGTTCCATTTGATTATGATGAACACCTTGCCTCTTACAATGCCAGATCTAGCTTACTGCTCTTTTTGCATACTGATGGTGATGTTAACAATGAAATCCGAGCTCCCAGACATGATATAGAACCACCATTTTACTCCACATACTACACAATACCATCAACAATAAATAGCAGTGCCCCCACGCATGAGACATGTTAGTGCCTGCTTCCCCATTTTACACTGTATTGTGCAGCAGCTCCCTCAAGTAACTTTCAGCAACAACAATGAAATCAATAACATCCCAACTTTACAGCATGACCTGTTTTCCGGCCCACTCCAATCCCATACCAGCAACAACAATGTCAACAATAAATGACACTGGGGGCAACTCACAGAATCTTTTTCAATGCACAAGTTACCCACTTCATTCAGCATTTGTCACAGCATCTGGAAATGTCTTCTTTTAATAATATGAAGAATGTAAACTTATGCTTGTGTCCATTTCAATTGTAGAAGAACTTACTGGGGATCAATTTTTGTGGTGTAATTTGGAATCTTTTTTTGGTAGATTATCAATGCCTGATTTGATCCATTACAATTCTACTGGAGGTTGAGGTTGGCTGTAGACAGCAATATTCTTTGACTTTGGATTTAAAGCCATTATTGTCACATTTTGCACCAATCTAGTCATTTCAGGGTTCACCTTGTGGACTTTGGTCTGCAGGGTATCTACTTTGGGACACTCGTCCCTGGCATCAATAATACCAGATAATACAAGAAAGTTCTAACATTCAAGAGCGCCTTGCATAATTTTTACTGATGATTGTGCACACCAAATTTCATACAATACTATCTCTATGTCCCTACATGACAAAAAGTGTTGAAATAAGAAAAAAAACAATATTACCAGATAATGCAAAAAATTATTAAGATTATGAACCAAGAGTGAATAGGGATTGCTATATGAAGCCCTGACACTTTGTCTGACAAAACAACCTGAGAAACATTGTTGTCAGTTTAGGTGTTTACATTGACCCATTATGGAGAAAAGGTATCCACATGCACCAAACATCTGATTTTGAAATTTGAAAAAGTGTGCAATTTAATTAAGGTGAACTTGGAAAAGTCTCGATGAAAAAACATTTTATTCACAATCACTAGATAATGTGGTTTAGTCTGCAAGAGTGGTATGGGTGATTTTGTCAGATGAAACCACAAGTTCTAAGGCTAAACACACTCAAGAGAGAAAATTATGGAACCTCAGAGACTCAAACACATGTTCATAGTTACTGCAATGCCACATTTTACTGTCCTACAATATGGTGGTAATTCCACACCACAATTTAATCTATATAAACTCAAAAAGTAAAAAGTGTATAAAGCTACAAAAAGATACCATTCATTTGGACATGAATCGCAACTCAACCCTTAGGTGACATTCAGATCTGTGTGTCTACATACCCCAAATCTCCATTTTGTCAGGTGAAATCACATGGAGCAGGTCATTTGGTCAGACAAAGTACCAGGACTCCATATAGCCGTTCCCATTTTTATTAATAATTGCACTTCCCAAATTTCATCCAATACTCTCTCTATGTCATGACAGAGTAGTATTCAAACAAGATGACATCATTTGTTATCATGTAAGACGCCCCCTATTATATTCAGCATAGAAAATGTTCCCTCATTTTTAAAGTTTTTGCTTGATGTTATGTGTGATTACCATACTTGTTTTTTGTATGGTTGCTGTACTGCATTAGCAGCTAAAAGGTGCTATCTTCTGCATGACATGCACACTAAAACATCCTGTTGCAAACCCTGTCAGTGGCTAAAAAACAAGCAAACCAACCCTAATACTAATGCAAAACCTAGCACAAATGCTAACACTAAGCCTAAGTAAGCATAAGCCTAACCTAACAGTAACCTAATGCAGGTTCAGGTAGACATCAGGAGAAGCACTTAAATCTATTTCATCTTCATAGCACAAGGTAAAGTTGACAAAAGCAATTGTTCTTCCCAATTGAATTATAATCCTAAATCTCAGGTTGTCCTTGCTTGATGACTTGTTATCACTCTCTTTCTATGGGTGCAAGCTGCTTGTTTTTGTTGACTTTAGGCAATCTCTCACAAAATAAAGTTCTTCTGATATCTTTCCTTTACCCTATTCTCCATAAAATCATCAGACATGGAGAAATTATCCACAAAGAAATAAACAGCAGACTTCTGATTACAGGACTTTAGTGCATGGGGTAACAGGATGATCAAAATGTTTATGCAGAGCTTAATTGAAATTACACTGAGAATGATTTCTTGTTCCTATGAACCTGATATTTCACAAACATGTTGACAAATGCTTCAATGATTTTTTTTGGTGAAGCATTGTGAAGTTGTAGGAGTAAAAGCAGCCAATTTCAAGAAGTCTGCAATATCAGATACTGGAACAGAGGTTGCCCTGGAAACATCTGGATTTTTGTCAACAACAAAATCATCAACCTTGCTCCTTGTAGATACTGCAGAATCATACACACTTCTGTCGCCAACGCTGGAGTCAAAGAAGATGACATCAGCTTCTGAATTGTTGATGGTAGGAGCAACATTTGGAGCCTCTTTGTCAACATGGATTGTCTTTGTAGTGCAGTAATGCTTTTATCCTTGAAATAAACAGGGGCCAGAACTCTCTTTATCAGCATCATCTTTGATGTTACTTGTTGGAGTTGGATTTAGCAACAGCAGGATGAGGTGATTTTGTCCTCTTGGAGAGCCGTGGCTTGAAGAGCAGTGTCCTTGGTTTCTTGGAGAGGTATGGCAAGGAGAGGTGTGGTTACTCTTGTGACAGGGAGAGCTCCGTCCTTGCACAAGAGATCTATGATAGAATTTCTCTCCATTGATGTTGGAACAGCTACTTGTCATGAAAGGATATTTGCTTCAGTCATCCCATTATCAGCTTATGACAATTAAAAAAAAATGTTCTATTGTTGATGTGGCAATCCAACGGTTTAGTCTGTAATGCATGAAGGATTCAATCATGTGTGTCTCAAAAGATGATGTCATAGAAAGGGAGAGCATACATGCCTTACACTGCTGGACTTCAAATTGCATTTACTTTTCAATATTGGTCCTTGTTTGTGCATTGCAGAAACATTTTAGGGTGTGATATTATTGCAATCAGAAAAAATTGATTATAACAGTTCTGAAATTGCAAGCAAGAATGAACAGCAATGATGGCTGGTCATACATTGCACATTGGGTCTTGGAACTTAGAATCATATACAATTTTTAGGTTAGGTGCCCAAAAATCAAAAATAAATGTATGCAAGACAAAGGAAAGTAATATTTTTATTTTTAATCATGACAAAAAATGTCGGACATGCAAACAACTATATTGGACAAGAAATATCACAAAAGACACAAAAAACATTGTATCCATGTATGTTATATATCTATATCCTGGCATGGGTACCTGTATTTTTTGGTCTTCAAATGCAATCTGCTTTTACGTGCTTCCGATTTGTCTATATTACTGTCAGTGTTTTGCTTAAATGCTGACAATGATACAGACTTCCCAGTTGCAATGAGACACACTTAAATTAAAACAAGGGACAATATGTGGATCACAAGAGGGATGAATTCATCTGCATCCTACAATTAAGACCATGAACAAAAATGTCCTATACACCATACCACAAACACAGGTACAGAGTCTAGGTCAGGCACAAAAATAATAACAGCTGGGGGTTTTGGACAACAATCTTGCCATGCCAGAAAAATGAGATACCCAGACTCAAGCATGCCTTATATTCTCTTTTGCTGAGATGTCATAACTTGAACATGGATCATCCAGAACTTACATTTTTTCTAATCAAGTCATGTTGCCTATTGGAGGACAACACAACTGCTAAGACAGCCCAACACGTATACCAACAACATCTCTGATGCCAAACCCCTTAGTTGGAAATGTTGGCGTTGTGTCGTGTCGCGGGACCCCCCCCAAATGACATGTCATCTGCCAACATGCAGACATGTCTTGGGAATGTCGGGAATGTTGTCCCAACATGTCGTCAGATTCTGTTGTCCGGACCATGCCAGACAACATGACATGTCATGTCGGGATGATGTCAGCCGACATAATGGCTAATTCTTTTTGACAAAGAAAAAATGTGGCAGATTGAGTCTTAATACCGTCCCGCCCACTCACCGCCCACTTTTATGTCAACCCAACCATGACAAACCTTTGGCGGCTTCTG
>JALLPC010000616.1:0-12213 GCA_036940045.1 Stephanocyclus meneghinianus | reverse complement strand
GGGTTTGTTTGAGCTGAAAACACGCAATTTTTACCCCCTCATCAATTTTTCAATTGTGTTCGCAATGCTCATTGTATTAGTCTCAAAACTTTAAGGATGCTCCCCCTGGCATAAATGTGCATATCTGCAAGTTTTTGTTGAAACAATGAAAGCCAAAGATTTGCTTATGGTGATTTTTTTCAGCCCCCTCTGTCCTTGCAGCGATCATCAATGACTTCTCTTCTTGTAGCTGTAATATTTTCTTGGACGCATTGAATTTGTTCATTTTCTCTTTGTACTTTTTGCGACCAATCTCGGACAAGGAAGTACAGAATGCCTTGGTTTGTTGGTCAATTGTTGCCCACTTTTTTTAGATTAACTCTGTGAGTTGCTGAAACGAAACCTGAAACAGAAAATTATTTGAGACAAAAATCGCAATGTTGGCGAACGACACAGCGTAATGAACGAAATAGGAGAGAAATTCATCACCTTTCCGTGGCTTTTGCGATGCTTGCTCTTTTCCTTGCAATCAGGATCGTACCATTTTGGATAAAGAATGATCTTGCCCTTGTAACGAGATGGTAGCTCAAGGTCATCTTCTAGGTTGCCCTTTTGCAAAGGATGAGGGCTAAGAGGCAACAGGCCAGGTGACTCGTGGGGGTCTTGGACGAGCAATTCTCTCTCCAGTAAATAAAAGAGGTTATAAGGAGTGTATGGTCGTCTTGGCTTGACTCGCACAGTTACGTTGGCATTGTCAAGAGCCCAACCGAGATCCTTTTCCTTGTTAGTCATTATAATTATTTTCGAATATTTATGATGAGATCAAAGTAATTTCCTTCACCAAACAACTTCTTGATACCAGTGTCGGTATTTTAAACCTTTTCTCCATGAAGACGCGCCCTTTGAAAGATGTGGGCAATTGCGACGTAGCCAATTTTGTCAACGAGAAGGCGCTGCAAGATGGAAATCGTCATAATTCTCCTCAAGAAGCAGGTATTCCACTTCGCCAATTTCGTGAAATGTTTACATTCGAGAGAAAAAAGTAGACAACTAATGAATCTTCCAAAATGTATAAAAGTAATTAATTTGTTACCGTTTTGGTGTGGGTGTAAATCAAGACAAGACAACATAATGTCGTCCTGGCAATGAGAAAACTCCGCGCTATATCTTCTGACGCTTCTGCGCCGGCTCGGCTACTCGAACAGCCAGATCGTCGTGATCTCCCTTCGAAAGCTTGGCGCCTTCGCCATGTGGAGCAGTACAATGTTCGCGCTAATTGGAGGTTATGCATGATCCAAAAATTTAAGGGAAACTCAGAGCTATGATCAGGTAACAGATAAAAAGCTATCCAATCACTTACCACGTTCTCATCACTAGCACGCTTCTCAAGGTCGAACTTGCAAAACATAGATTTGACATCAAGGCTGCCTACAAAATGTTGCTTCAATGCATCCTTCCATTCCTTCGTCAGCTCCTCCTTAGCCTTCCTCCATTCAACATCTTTTTCTTTCATTCTTCGATAAACAATCGGTACAACCACCAACGGATTTCTCAACAGATGCTGAATAACTTCATCTCCAGATTCACCGTAGACACGAGCAATAGCCCCAATGTGAATAGAGTTTAGGGTGCGTGTTTTGAGGTTGTATTGCAATCGTCCAATAGGTTGGCCAGCCTTTTCCTCTTGTTCTCTCAGCTGCGCCATTTCATCTGCGATTGGTTCAAGCAAACGCATAGTTATGACGTTGCGTTCGATGGCCATGTCTACCTCGTGCATTTCATCCTCAACCTACCATGGAAAAAGCGGAAAAATGAGAAGTGGGTGTCGTAATGATAAGATTGGTTTCTGAACAACGTACCCTGTTCATTACTCCCTCATGTGCATTGTGCCTGGTTTTTACACCATCATACTCTTCTATTGACTTGCAAATTTTACTTCCATTCTCAATCCAATCTTTTGCCATAGAAAAGCAGTCAAAGTTGAGCACGCGTGCATCTGTGTTTGTCTCGCCCGAGAACTTGTCAAACACGAAATCTGCTGGGTACGACCAGTAGCTTGGAGACAACTTTTTACTTGTTTCAGTAAGGTCGTATTCGCGCAAAGGATACGTCCCATATTTGGATTTGCATTTTTGCATGATTCCCTGGTGGGCGTATGGGCCACGGCCCATGATAACTTTCTCAAGATCAGCGATCAGAATATTTGCAGGTTTGACTGCATTGCTATTTGTGGATGTAGTACCGGCTCCGCTTTTGGGCGTGTTTCCTCCCATAATGAAAAGACCACGAAGCAGTTGAATGAGTTCATCTTTATTCAAAACTCCTACTGCGAATAAATGAATGCATTTAATAAATTCTGCATAAGGAGATTGTTTGCGAGTGGCTCCTGATTTCGATGATTCCGGAAAAATATCTTTCCTTTGAAAATGTGCCTTGACTTTTTCAAAGAAATTGTATTCCAGTGTATTACACTCGATGGGGGCACTTGGTATTGCTCTAGGCCTGCCGTAAACATGTGCTGCTTGTGCTGGAGTGAGCTCGTTGCTGCGAAGCGTTCGAGCCGAAAAAAAATAATGATTGAGGTAGGTGAAACGTCATAAGACAAAAGTGTAAAATTGTACATCAAGAGAGCCTTGTGTGTCGTCATTTGCAATAAAGAACAGTCTACTCACCGCCTGGGAGGCCTCACTGGATCAAAGGAAACAACCCCATTGACAACACTTTTACAAATTTCCAGCTCGTCATTTTGACTTCTTCCCTGTGTGGCCCCAAAAGGAACCTTCTTGACATGTGCCGCGGGGATACGGTGCTGTTGCTGCAGCTGTGGTTGTTGCAATGGCGGTTGAGGTTGTGGTTGTTCGTCTACGGGAGGAGTGGCTACTTTAGTTACATTTTTGGCCCTCATACCAGGAACAATAATCTCACTGCTGGCCCCGACAGTGCCACTGGACTCATGTGCCCCGACAGCTGGCGCAACGGGCGCAGGCACCTTGACCCCTGCCCTTCTGAGCTTTGCCCTCTCCTCGGCCAACTTGGCGGCCTCGTTGAGTCTCTTCTTGGCCACGCCTTGAACGGCATCGGGCAAAAAGTATGTGAACTCCTTGAGCAAGTCAGCATGATCGGCAAAGAGAAGGGAAACCTCGTCGAGGACTTCATGGATGCCTCGCTGTTCTTTCTGATAGGTGTGAAGTATTTCGAGGAATTTTCGGTAGATGTTGGGTGACGAAGCGAATCGCTTCTTGATGGTAGTGACATAGTTGATGGCGTGGCCGAATTCTACATGCTGTCCCGATGCTGATGTCTGTTGCTGCAGCTGGGGAGGCGGTGGAGCAAGCTGCGGCTGAGTTGCGGCGATGGGAGGCATGGGCATGGGCCGACTGGTAGCGGGAAACATGGGCTGAGTGGGCGCCGCCGCCGCCGTGCTGATCGCGCTCAACATTAGCCGAGGCCTCGCCCGCGCCGTCGGCNGCAGATGGGCGAGGACGAGAGGACGACCGGTCTAATCTTCGTCCTGCTCGGAAACATGACAGAGATTCTGTTTTAGATGTAGGCAGTGCACCGTTATCGGACTCTGTATGAGCAATGTCTGGCTTCTTGACACTCCTAGCAATCTTCGGCGGACTCACGGGCGGCGGAGGTGGCGGTTCGCTATCAGTTGTACGAGGACGAGAGGACGGCCGGTCTAATCGTCGTCCTGCTCGAAAACATGACAGAGATTCTGTTTTAGGTGGAGGCAATACACCGTTATCGGACTCTGTATGAGCAATGTCCGGCTTTTCGACACTCCTAGCAATCTTCGGCGGACTCACGGGCGGCGGAGGAGGAGGTTCGCTATCAGGTTTACGAGAACGCGACGACTCTCGGTCCCTTCTTCGTCCACCTCGGAAACACGACAGAGATTCTGTTTTGGGCGGAGGCACTGCACCTTCGTCGGACGCTGCATAACCTACTCCTAGCTTGTTAGCGCCTCCAGCAATCTTTGGAGGGGGCAATGGGAGAGGCGATTGCGCATCCTCAGTGCGAACCCGTGGTCGCGTTGTCGAAAGGACTCTTCTGCCCGCAGCTCCAATCGACGAAACAGATCCTCCTTCTGATGGAATCGAGACCGTGTTGTCTAATGCCTCGAGATTGTCCGCGTTGGTGGCTGCCAACGCCTCTTGTTTCAGGGGGGCACGGCGACGTGATAATGATCGACTTCCTCTTCTTCCAGCTACAAGATAGGACATTGATTCTGATCGTGGTGGAGTAACAGAGGTCTCCTTAGCAGATGTTGCGTTAATCACGTTCTTGGCTGTATCGGGTGTGGCAGCATCAGTGAAACTCTCTGCCATTGTAGGTGTTGATTCGTCTCTTGTCGGACGAGACGATGATCTGCACCTTCTCACAACGCGGGTAGACCATGTCGTGGAAGACTGAGACGTTTCTTCTTTGAAAGGCTCTGCACTGTCGCCCGTTGATCTATTGGCTTTTGACACCGATAACTCATCTTTTAAGGTAGAATCCAAGGCCAAACTCATAGGATTGACATTCCTTCCTCCGATTCGAGGTGGCGTCATCAAAGGCTTCTTCTCCCCTTTAGACACTACTTCGTTTGACGACGTTATTGGGACGATATTCTTTCCCTCGGTCTTTGAGCAAGTGCTGTTCTCTCCTTCCGCCGTACCATCCTTTAATGCAAAATCCCCCGAAGATAAATTTCTCCTCATTCTCATAGGGGACTTGGCAAGCTTTGCGGAAGTGTTGGTGCTGGGCGCGTACTTTTCCTGGGTCTTTGAGTTCGAGTCTGTTCCATCTTTCGCGACGCCATCCTTCAAAGCGGCATCCGCCGGAGACGCCAGCTTTGAAGGAGTATTGTTGCCGGGCGCGGATCCTTCCCGATTCTCCAAGTTGGAAGATGCCTCACGTTTCGCCTCGTCCTCCTTCGAAACGTCATCCCCCGTGGGCCGATTCTTCGTCGCTCTCACGGGGGACTCGACGGAAATCGCAGCATTGGTAGGGGTAGGCGCGACGACATTTTCATTCTTCCAACACGAGTTCGTCTCTTCCTTCTCCGTATCCACCTTCCACTCCGCGGCATCTCCGCTCGAAGTTCTCTTCTTCCTCCCCGGAAAACGAGGCGTCCGCGGCGTTCTCGCGGGCGTCGTCTTTGGAATCGAGAGCTCCCTCTCCGGCGCGAGGCGGTGCGCCGGAGAGGGGGGTAACAAATCCGAGAAAATGGCGGCATCGTCCAACTCTCGGGGCGGGACGGAGACGGCCGCGGTGCTCGCGAAGCGGCGATGATTTCGCGCGCCGGCGAGGAGGGATTGTGGCGGTTTGTTGTCGGGAGGTGTCGCGGCATCGTCGGTGCTCCTTGCGTGGGGAGGGGGGTACGGGTTGGACCGGGGCGTTTCTTCTGGAGTGGGAATTTGCAACGATTTGGATCGCTCGTGTTGCTGTTTCGGGCGACCGTTTTCCGGAGTTGAGTCGAGTATTAATGGGGACGATCTGTCCGCCGCGGAGGAAGAAGGAGACGGTCGTCGCATCGCACTCTTGGGAGTAAAAACATTTCGCGAACTCAAAGCGCGTTCCTTCGCGGTCACGATATCATTTTCCGCGGACCTCGGAGTGGTTGTGATGGATGATCTCCTCCAACCGCCGGCAACGCCACTAACTGTTGCATTATTCTGCGCCGCGTCCGGTCGACTCCTCATGGCATTGGAAGCACGAGCCATGGCTTGATTGATCCCCGTCGCTTTCGTTGGATTATGGATGAATTTCGGTTTCGACGTCGACTCGTCGAGTGCTTTTTCGGCAAGAATCGGTTCGAACTCCTGTTTATCGACCGCACGTTTCTCCGGCACGTCGTGGTTGACAGAGTCCCTTCTCGCCCTTTCCTTTTCCAGCGCACTCGACGAGTCTCCATCGTCTCCCTTGCGTTGCAATCGACTCTCCCTCCGTTGTCGAAATTTCCGAACATCGAACCCACCGAAACTCGCCGTCGAACTTCCCTTGGACTCGACATCCTTCCCGTTGTTACGTTCGCGTACCATATCGGCGTCGTTGTGAACGAGATCCCCCGTTGTGGTCATGATGAACCCTGCGGCGGCGGCGACGCTGTGCAAAGTCGTTTCTCCTTGCAATCTCGCATCACCGCTCTCCTCGTCATTGTCGTTGACGTTGCTTTCGCCGCTGCTGGGACTGGAACTTCCCGAAGCCAAGAGGGAGAGACTTCGCAATCGCGTCAATTCGAGACGATGTTTTTGCTTCTTGACTTTTTTGTCGCTGCTGCTTTTGTTAGCGTTGTTGTTGTTGCGGCTGCTGCTGGGCCGCCAAATGCTGCGCCATGCCCGGCCAGGTGATCTGCACCGCTTCGCGCCTGCCGGGCTCCCTGTAAACGGCCAGGCCGCTCCCGTCCAGTGGCAGCTCGATCTTGTAGCCCTCCGGCAGAAACGTGTTGAAGCCTAGCACCAGGCGCTTGTTCCCGTGAAACAGGGCCGACACGCGCTGGATCACGCCAGGGGTGTCGATTTGTTGCGACTTGAAGGTTTTCATTATGTCCAGGAATTCGTTGTAAATGTGCGGCCGGTCACCGAATTCCATTTTAACTTGGTCAAGATACATCAGAGCGTCTTCCACGCGAAGCTCTCTCATGCTTGGCACGCTTGGTACTGGGGAGATGGGAATGAAGATGGGGATATTGGTCCAAGAACAATGTTGTGTGCGATGCGTCTCGGAGGCCTGGGCCACTGGACGGAGGCGACTGGAGCTGGCGACTCAACAGATTGTTTTCTGCTGTGGACAAAAAACAGGATTTGGAACAAAGTATGGTATAAGGAGCGGGACCCCTATCTATCTGCTTACCGACACTAGTCGATCGAACTATCTAAGAAATATGCTACTATGTCACTAAAGGGCATCTCTTAATAAGTAGGTGCATCGTGACGTCACTATTCCTGTTATTTCCATAATTTTTTGGCAACTTTCTGTGACATCATTAGTGATAGTCATATTACACTTATCTTTGAGCATCTCTTAATACATGGAATAGGTCATGGTCATAGTCTCTGTTTTCGCATAAAGAATCTCTTAATACGTAACTGTAACTCTGATGATTGGAATAGCATTGATCATCTCTTAATAGGTAACTTGGATATTCACTGACTTTGCATGCGATCGTGCATGCAAATTTTTAAACCTCTACATATCACGGTAACCATGATGGACATTGTGAACNTCGACCGGCATGTTTCGGAAAAAAGGTCGAAGCCCGTTTCAAAAAACCCGATTTCTTTCCCGCGACGCCCGGCGGCGGCGGCGCCTCGCTCTCGTTGATCTCCGCACGCGACCGCGACGACTCGTCCTCGACGGACTCCCCGCGCGAATCCCTCTCGGACGCCTCGCGACGGCTCGCGATGGACTCCGCGCCGTCGGCGGACGCTCGTTGGTGTTGACGGATTAAAATTTCCTTTTCTTTTCGAAGTTGCATCATCATTCGTTCGGCGGCGGAGAGATCGGCGTGTGGTTTGGAACGCGGAGAATCTCCGACGATGGCGTTGTTGGATCGTTGCGGTCGATGTTGTTTCTCGGCTCCTTTCGTCGACGTGGATTGACGGTTGTTTGCCTTTCTGGGACTCAATGGACCTTGTCCGTGGGTGGATTTGGGACTGAGCGTGGGAGGACTCGTCATGCCGCCGAGATGCGCGTTTTCGGCGTCGCTTTCGTTGCTCCCCAACGAGGGATGGAGGGGGGACACGTGGCGTTTGTTGTCGTGTTGACTTTTGGAGGTGGCCATTTTTTTTCTTGGATTGTCACGTGTGATAATGTGCCATGTCGTCGTTGTCGTTCTCGTTGTCGTTGTCGTCGGTGGAGGATGATTTCGGTGCGGTCAGCTGCCAGGCATGAAAGGGGAGAATTCCAGCCGGCGCTTGTGACGAATCGTTAGTGTCGTNGCCGGCGCTAGTGACGAGTCGTTAATGTCGTGGATGCGTGATGCAGCGATCTATCTCTTGCTGGTAGACTGACATCCTGCCATCATGGTAGTTGAAGTCTCTATCGGCGTTGTCATGGCAGCAAATACGGCATGCATCTATTGCTGCTTGGCACGGAAGATGTCGCTGTTGCCGCCGCTCTCGACCGTTCACTCTCGAGGAGGATTGTTGCTGTCGACGGGGCTACAATTTGACAAAATTGGCGCACAGTCGGACGTTCACTGTTGCACGATAAAAGTTCGAGCGACGTTCGCATCGCACCCAAAACTTGCAGAAAATACGGTTAAATAAATGCATCGTGGAGAGTACTTTCTTCGAAAGGACAAATTGTGTGCCAGAAAGAGATGCTTGGTTCCGTCGAATGAAAGTATTGGACCGCTACCTATGGACATGTAAGTACCGCATCGTTTGGTGGGAAATCGCGTATTTCCATGCATGATAAACTCATGACATCCCACGTAGTCATCATAAAAATATCAAGCTTTTTTGAAAACTTTAGTTGTATGGTATGGTACCATACCTTACGGGAACGTGAGATTTTTCTCCTCCTCCTCCTCCTCCTCCTTCTTCTCCTTTTCTCCTCCAATAATTTTTTTACTGGTACTATGCTGCTAAGGGACCATATGGTAACAATGGCTTGATAAAATATGTGCAATAATTCAATTGATTTATTGTAATGTTTTGGAATGTTTTAACACAAAATGGGATTATTCATATTGCAAATACTTGGAAACTGTAGAAATGTTGACAAGTATTTATACTACCAGCAAGTTTGCTCGCAAGTTAAATACCATCCAACAAAAACGGACAACTGTTTGTATTGTAAAGACAATAGTAGTTGCAGGGAGTAACATTGCTTCTGCATGTACGTTCATAAATATTGAAGGTTGCCTTTAGCCTGGCCCCTCCAGCTGCTATTAGGCATGCACTCAACAAAACATCCTACGCAGGCATTGTACTGGCACCAGCCACACTTACTTCTTCAGATATCAAAATGACTTTGGTGGAAACGGGCGATATGTCCAGCACTGGTCCAGAGTTCCCAAGTAGTGTAGCACCCATGACTTCTTCATGAAGCTCACCAACACAAGGTTAGTATTTAGTAGTCTCATGACTACAGAGGATTTTCAAACACCACAAGCAAGGAATTCAAGTGGCCACTAGAATGGTTAGAAATTATGCAGTAGAAATGTTGCCTGAACTTCAAGGAAAAATAGGACAACAAATGACCGGGCTGTTTGGTGCTTTCTCCACCAAATTGGTTCATCAGATCAAGTTTCCACACATGTGTCACAAAAATGTCAAGTCGAAACAGAGGCCCTGAAAGGGATGCAAACAATTCATGTCCATATATCCACATTGGACACAAAGAGGACGACGCTTGCAGTCACTGCCACAATGAGTGGTGAGCTATTACCCCCATTTCTATTTTCAAAGGGGTGAAAAACGACAGAATTGAAAAATCAAACTCACAACATTCCCAGAAATGAGTTTCTACACCATGCAGAAGAAGACATGAATGGACAAATCTATCATGTCAATGTGGGTAGAAAAGTGTCTATCACCAGGGAAAGACTTGCTTCCTGACATGACACCTTTATTCATCATGAACTCTTTTCATGTCCATGCGATGGGAAGAGTAGTCAAAAAAATCTAAGGTAATGGAATAGAAGTCCAATATGTTCCTCGTAGTTGCACTTTCCTGTACCAACCAATTGATGTGGGAGTGAATAAGCCACTTAAAACTGCAATGGCAGCCAATGGGAGGATTGGTTAAATGCCAATGAAATGTGTACTGGCTTAGCAATCATGATGCCTTCTCGTAAATTGATTGCATCATGGGTTGTCGAAACATATTGGATGCTTGATATGGAAAAGTGCAAGAGTGCATGAAAGAAAAAGGCATTTGAATGGGTTGTTTCTTACACTAATTTTAATTTTTAATTCTAAATGTTGATGTAATAATTAATTTATGTTATTGATTAATCCATTCTTCCTCATAGATGTATTCATTAGTGTATGGCTAATACACAATTGTTCAGACATCCTCATCAACCATTTCTGCAATGGCATATCTGCGGTTCATGTGATAGAGTACACAGAAGTGGGAGTTGGGTTGTTCAGGTGTGAACTCCTTGAATACCCTCACCAACACCCCATCTAACATACAGCCATGTGAGCCAATTGCATGCTCCTTTGGGGTGAACCCCACCCTAAAGCTGTCACTGCCATCCAGGAGAACAAAATAAGGTGCAAGTTCATTGGGTGCCCATTTTTTGGAAATGCGACAATCCACCACATCTGTGAGCTGGCCTTGACATCAATAGAGAGTGTCTGCAACCAAAGCAGTGCTTACCACACAATCATCCATTGTTGGTTGCAACAATGTCAATGATTGGAACAGCACATCGTGTTGGTGGGGGAATGAAGACATCCTTTTTGTTGTGCAAATATATACTATGTACATCTGTAAGCCCACCAACAAAAGCTATGTGGGAGATGTATGGTTAGTGAAGTGACAACTAAACAATTCCTACTACATTCAGTTGGAAAAAAGGGGGTTAAGGGCTTCAAAACTAAAATGTTTATAAAATTGATGAGATTTTGCAAAGTGTGGCCTACACTAGGATGTGGCCTATACACCATAAATTATGGTAGAATTGATTGAGTGAACTATACCAGGGACTGTGCATAAATTTGCAAGAAATATTGATTGAAATCTTGGAGGGAGCACATTCATGGGTCCCACATCACAAATTTAAGAGTAGGAGTATCTTACTTGAAGATAAAAATGATTGGAGTAGGAGTACATTCTATCAATTCATTCCTGTTTTTACATTTTAGGATAGTAGCATGGGGCAGTAGAATTATGAAAAAACTCTATTTTTCAAATCAGTGAGTAGCCTTCCAACAGCTGTGTGTGGGGCCTGTTTATATATTAGTAAGTACCTTCTCAATAGATGTGCATGGTGAGGGGAGTGTGAGAACTGGGGCATGGGGACTGGAGCATGGGGACTGGAGCATGGGGATGGGAGCATGGGGACAGGAGTGTGGGGATGGGAGTGTGGTGATGATGGTAGTGCATGGGTATGGGAGCATGGAGACCACGGTGGTACATGGGGACAGGTGTGTGGGGATTGAGCACAGAGATAGGAGTATGGCGATGATAGTAACATGGGGATGGGAGCATGGGGATGATGGTAGTGTGTAGGGACAGGATAATGGTGACTGTACTGTGGAGGTGGGAGCATGGAAGTGGAAGTGAGCAGGGAGACGGTAGGGAGCATGGTGATGGGAGAGTGGATGGCATAATTATTTTTTTAATTTTCCAAAAGAAATTCTTGCTCGATCGCTTCTGGGATGAAATTATTATTTTTGTAGTGGTCCATTTTCAGACAACATTCCAGATTATAAAGATACATTAGAAAGCTAATATAATTAGTATCAGAAATAATTATTTGATGCATAGTAAAATAAGATATGATTGCAGGCTTTCATCAATGGGCTCACTGGTTATCACAAACTTGGCTTTCTTCTCCTCCCCATCTATTGTATTGTCCTCTGCCATTGCTCCTGCATCTGCTGCTGCTTTCTTCTCATACTTCTCGGATACCTGTTACTTCTTCTCCTTCTCCTCCTCCTCTTCATTTGGCTGTCTTCTCCTCTGTATTTGGCACCACTACCTTAGCTTCAATTTTGACTGTCCTCTGCAGACACTCAAACTTGATGCATAATTTGACATTCCACACCTTGCTGTCTGGTGCTTCATTTGCCCTTGGAAGACCTCATTGCTAGAAGAGTGTCAACATGTGCAGTAGCACCATCTGTTGTTTCCATATCAGATAGACCCTTCAACCCATTCCTTGTCCCCTAATATTGGGTCATCCATTTGCTCTTGGATTCAGTGAAAATCCCATAGACTTCATCTCTCGATGGTTTCAAGAGAGTCAGGCAATCTTGCTAGAAATGGCATGATAGAGGTAGTTTTTTTTCAAATTTCACCTAATGTTGATGTATCTAGATAAGCAATTTACATGATTAGTCTGAAATCTCCAGGCAAGATCCTTTGATCCATAATTGAATAGCATCAAATGCAATGATACACATTGTATGTGTAGTATTTCCAATAACTGATGCCCACCTCATGTTCTACTGTTCTCAAATTGCAAAAGGGATGGATTTGCATAATAACAGCCTCTGGTATTAGGTCAAAATAATCAGTGATGTGATGTTGTATATTCAAAAGTGAAAGAGAGAATGCAAAATT
>JALLPC010000615.1:0-13891 GCA_036940045.1 Stephanocyclus meneghinianus | reverse complement strand
TCTAAATATATTTTTTTATCAGGCGCACATAATTTAATATTATACTGCATTTTACGGTGAGTAGGCATCATACTAGAGAAGGCCACAATTTGCAAAATCTCACTGATTTTACAAGCATTTTTGTTTTTGGGCCCTTAAACCTTCATTATTCACCTAAACACACTGGGAATAGATTCCTTATTGCATGACCAACACACCCATATGCCGGGCTCCACATAATTCCTCTTGGTTCAAAAGTTCTGGCTGATTGTTGCATAACTCCCTGCACATCACCTTGCTTTTTTGGTAGGCTTACATATTACCTAGTATTTTTTGTATGATGTTTCAATCATCTCACCGACCACTGGAGCGGCTTGTTCCAGGTGTTGGGAACATTGCGACAAACAATGGTTGCATTTGTGGTAAGTACCGTTACAGTTGCGGCAATGCGCTGCTGTTGACAAGGTGATCCCACGGCTCTGGCATATTGTTGAGCCTGCCCGGAACCCACCGGACAAACTCTCCACTTGTTTGTTTTCTGTGATGGGAGAGCACATTTAAGTTTTTAATGATGTAAAATAATTTAGTTTTACATTAAATAAAAGAAACCAATGGACTGGTAAATAAATAAAATGTAATTATATTATTTAATTCATAGGTTTGGCGGATTATCGCATCTCCCAGAGACAGCACCGGATGAACTTGCATTCCCGACAGCCACTCCCATGCATACCCGCTGACACAGAATGCCACCAAAGTGACTATCTTCCAGTGGCTGCATCAAGACATGCTGCTCAAGGACGTCCCCCTTGCAAATCCCCGACCCTTTTTCATCAGAAGCAAATGTGGCATTTGCATTGCAAAAACAGAGGTTTGCCATGGATAACACAATAAAAGGTGGGCGGTGAGTGGGCACGAGGGTACAAAGCCTCCTACAAACAAAATAAATAGACAGGAACAAGCAGCAGCTTAATAAATTAGATAGAAATAGGATACTATCTATGCTTAGATTTTTTTTACGGTTTCATTTCAAATGCTTTAGTTTACCAAAACCGCGACAAGAAGGCCATACTTTACAGGATCTCGGAAGATTTGCTGTGGCCTACTCATTATCAAATACAATACTATAGAGCTACCTTAGGCAGTGAGGCTGTGGAAAAAGTATTTTAGGTGACTAAAATTAAAGTTACAATTAAAATGCCGATATAACATGATACCATAATACATTTAGAAGCAAAGCATTTTATATCTACATCATAGTAGAATCAAATGCACATTTGTAATCAGTAGTACTAAAAAGTTTGTCTCCATTTTTGATGGAGAGCTATACACGAACAACAACAGCACAAAAAACATACCCATGTTGGGTAACATCATGCCTGTACATGGAGTGCAAAATTGCATACACCTTCAACTTTGAGTTGATGAATCCTACCCTGCACCCTCTTCTGAAAAGAATCAGCCTCAGAAGGACAGCTCAACACTGCCATTGGTACCTTAGCCCTGAATGGGCTCTCTCCCCTGTACCCATCATCAGCCTCAACTCTTTCAAAATCATCCAGACAAGTCAACAAGGAGGCACGGAAAATGGTGACATCAGCGTACTTTCCACAAGGAAACGGACCATTGATCCACTTCATTTCTCCCGTGAGAATTCCAATAGCAACCTCATATCGGAGACCGGACTTCTTTGCAAATTTGTGTTGCCCTTTTGTTGCACTTTGCAGTCGGTGCAGTCCACACTCAGATGGGTGTCATCGTTAATGTTGACCCTCCTGTCATCAAAATTAATCTTAAAAAGAATATGTTAGAAACATTATGATACAATTATAAAACAAAAGAAAATTACTCACCACTTCCGCTTCCAAATCAGCCAATGAGTATATCATTGGCCAGAGGTACTTTTTCCACGTCTTGGGGTCAACAGCACCAGAATCTGCTGCCCCAGCTGCAGCACATGCCTCTTGAGTGAGGGGGTAGCACTTCAAGAAGTACATGGCCCACAACATGTGGGAAACCTCACTGCCCTCCTCAAGCTTGTCATGCTCATTTAGCAGATTCCAAGCGACAATGGCTGTGTGGACACTGGTGCCAAAGTACTCGCGGAAGCGTCGATCTTCCGTCACATTGGCGCACAGCTTCTGTCCACTGCGGTTTTGGACTTCCTTGCCAAGGCGGTAGAAGTCCTCAGATGTGGTGAGGTCACGACGACGTTTGGCTCGCGGCTTGTCATTCATGATGGCGAGAAGGGAGAACACAAAGAAGGCAGCACAGATGGAGGAGAAGTTGACAGGAGAGAGGTTGGCAGTGCTAGAGGTGCACTTGTTGACTGAGCAGGGGTGGTGGCAGCAGCAAGGGCGGCCGACGAATTGATCAATGATGGACGGGAGAGAGAGTGGTTGGCTGATGGTTGGTGGTTGGTACAATAGAGATGAGTGCTGTTCACTGTCACGGGCTTTTTTTTAGTCACACTATCACTAAATGACGTGCAAATGACCGTTGGCTATTTTTAGAGTACCGTATGGTACTAATTTATCCACCATGTGATGACCGTTGGCTTCTTATTTTTTGCGAGGATAAGCTTGTTTGCGAGCTCGCAAATAAAACTATCCTCGCAAATAAGCATATCCTCGCAAATAGGCTTATTTTTCCATGTAGAAATCGTACATTTGCGCAGATAGCTTATTTTGCGCAGATAGATTATTTTGCGTAGATAGCACTATTTATAGTGCTATCTGCGCAAAATAATCTATCTGTGCAACGGGACTAAAAATAAACCAACGGTCATAAGTCGCACGTAGTGATAGTGCGACTTAAACAATGCTGTTGCACGCGCATACTCACACACTGTGCTCACAGCACATCCGTCGTCTCTCCACTCTCCCCAAAAAAACCATGTCTACCCGCTGTCCAAAGTGGGACACGAAACTTAAAGCAGAATTTCGCAAGCACATCGAAGCCAGGCGCATTAACCCAAACAAGACCGACAAGGCCTACATCCTCTCCATCCGCGACAGGTACTACAAGGGCCGTCCTGACGCCACATTTATCAAGAACTACAACGCGTCAGTGGCAGAGTGGCGCGTCGGCCATTACGTCAACGAATACAACAAGGGAAAAGGTGATGATATTGTTTGAATTTGACCGTTTCATTCAACTTGAACTTACCTTTTGCTGCAGCCTCTGGTTCTCAGGCTGCTGAGGAGGAAGAAGACTACGATTCAGAAGCAGACAAAGACTTGCTGCCGAATCACAGGAAGACCAGTCACTTGGCGACTTTGACATGCACATCAAGACAGAGGAAGTTGGTGATTTGGAAGCCAACCTTGAAGATATAGCTCCTCCCACTTGCAAAAAGAGCATGACCCCCAAGAAACCCATTCCCAAGAAGGACACTGACACTGTGGATGGACTTTCTGGACACATGCACCAGATGAAGATCTCCAATGTCAAGCATGTCAGCTTCAACTGGATGCTCCCTTTGTCCATGTAGAGTGTCATGTAAGATAATGAGAACAAGATTTACATTGAGTTGCTCAAGGGAGTCCAGCTTAAGCCCAAATTTATCCAGCATGCCAAGGTTTTGCCCGGTGGGATACAATTTAGCCTCTTCATGGGTGTGCCAAGGTGGATGTATGAAGAATCGTACATGAAGGCTTGCATGGGTGATGCCTAAAACACCAGTTCAGCCATATTTCAGGCGTTTGACTGCCACGTCATCCAACCGATCCACAAGCTTTTCCCTGGAACTTCTGCTTGCATTGAAGGAACTCCTCCAATTGTTGACCTTGATGAGGATTGTGTTGAGAGTCCTGTTCCTTACCACTTTGGCAATGCTTTCAGAAAAGGAACTGAGAATATCAACAACTCCAGGCAGTTCCAAAGTACCATGGCCTTCCAGTTGACTGCTGTCAAGAAGAAGGCCTTGAAGGTGAATAAACCAACCATTTTCAATTTTGGATACATCAATTCAAGTGATGATTGTGAGGAGGAAATGAATATGAATAACGATGAGGAAGAGTATTAGAATTTATGTGTTTGGTTGGTTGTTGAGTTTGTTGTTTATTGGGATAGATTATGTTGTTCAAATTTGCTATGCTATGAAAATTAATGAAATTAATCAAATTGAATGTAATTTAAAATTTAGCTTACTTCTTATATTAGTGTATTCTCACAGCCTCAATCATGATGGAATTCAAACAATAGCTAATATTATATTGACTTCAATTACTTTTCTAAGGTTTTCACTCAAGACTCTCAAGTTTATGTGTGTTCTCTTTTCTTCTTCTTCTTCAATCATCCACTTCACAAAGAATCACATCTACAACTTTCTGATTTCTAGCTAGATCAATAATCAAGTTGAAGACTAGAGCTCTCCTTGTATCACAGACTGAATAAATCTAATCCAATATCAAAGATTTTCATGCCTGCAAACAATCTTTCTTGTTGTCTAGCTGCAATTTGTTCTACTTTGATGCCTGACTCAAAAAGCATTTCAATGCTTGAGCTGCATATTCCAATATCACTAGTCTTATTTTTCATTTGAACCCAATGAGCTACAAAGTGAGATATCATCATATACTCCCTTATATACTAGACTTATTTTTTGTTTGAACCCAATGATCTACAAAGTGAGATATCATCATCAAGACTATTCTTGTTTTCAGTGACAGATGGTAATCTATCTTGCCATTTTGAGAGTTGACATCTTCATTCAGATATTGAACTGAAGATCCAAGCTAGACATGGTATTCAAACATTTCCTACAGATAAAGATGGTTAGTCCTTCTGCCCTCAAGTGCATATTGGCAAAGGTTCTTACTTGAACCAGAGGCATGCACTACAGTACAAACTTTATCAAACTCTTGTGCATCGTTGACAGCATCACTTACATCCCCATTGTAACCCACATCTCTGAAACTGCCTTCATAATGAAAGAATCTTCATCACCTTGGCCGCTCCATATCTAGCTAGGTATCATGCAGTTCATTCATTGTTTGTCATCTCCTTTCCAATTTCTCTGCTGCAATGGGATGCATATTAGACACAGACTCAAATGTCAATGGAAGTGGATGAGAAAAGTTTGAATGGGTTTCAGGCAATGCTGTGGTGAGTGATAAGAGCTATGGGTCATTCCACTTATTTGCTATGAGCTGCCATACAGATGATGCCCTTACCTTTCTTGTGTTCTATTCTCAACAGCCACTTGCCCACATGGAAGATCATGATGCATGAGGAATGATTTCATGATTTATCATGATTGTGATCAACTAGAGCATGAACCAAACAGAGCATGGATGTATGTACTATTCCAACTCACCCTAGACAATGCCAAATCACCAGCTACCTGGGCTTTCTCATTACATGACTTCTCCACTGCTTATTTTATGCTCCTCAATGCTTTCTTGAAAAAAGCAATGTCACATTCTTCAGTGATTGGATGATGATGCAATTTTTTACCAAGCCTTTGGACAAGAAGTGCCAATATACCTCTACCAAGGGCCATTCAGAGCAAAACCTTAGGTAGCTCAACAACATGTGGCTTAATAGCAATAGGCATTTCTACAGAGCTCCATGGCCAAGAAGAATAGTCAAGAAGCTGGCCATCCACCTTATCAACCAATCTCTGGCATAAAACACAGAGCCCTTGAAAAGAACACCCATGAAACACATAAAAAGGTCAGAAGCTGATTAGTCATCAGTATTATCATTTGTATTGTGACAATAATTCAACCCCATGGAGTGTGTACAATCATCTGTGGCAATGAGCACGGCCAGCAAGTGAAGAGAGAGAGAGAGATGTGGGATATGCAAACCGATGTTTGCAAAATTCTATGTTGCCAGTTATGCATTAGGAGGTGGCTAGAATTTTTGTGCATTTCCCCTACCTCAAAGACAAACATTCATAACCTATTAAACTACAACCTTTATGTATTATATTGACATTGACGGAGTACCATCAAGTTGGTGATAATCTATGACTGCCAGAACCTTGTCTAATGTGACAAGTTACATGTATAAAAAGGAATGTATGTTGCATAAAACAACAACACCCCAATGGAATTCAGAGGAACTTAGGCATTTATCATGTATAAAAAACAATGCTCTAATGTTACTTATTATACGAAACCTACCAGGTTGAATGAATATGGACACTGAGACAGTGTGAGACATCACCCTGATATTGTTGTTTGGTTGATTTCCTATGTACGGTATAGTATTCTTCAACATGTACCTACATACTTCTCACATACCATGGAAAGGCATCTCTATCCTGAGGTATGGTTGTTCCCGAGAAAGCTGTACAGAGAAGCACAATGATGTAATCAGCTTGATGCTTGAGAGAACTATGTAATTTGTTGAATAATGACATAACATTCATAATCCAGCAAGCTTTGAGATGTATATCTTGTTTATAGAATTATCTACTCTCAGCTGTTAAGGCAGAAAATGTATTAAAAACATTTTATTGAACCTATGAAGTATTATTACCATACTGCTTCTAAGATGAAGATTAACCATGCATTATATCAATCTTTAATGTTTAGCTTCTGCATCAACCTTGCTTTAACCAACTTAATTGCATTGTCAGATAGGAAGATGATGAGCCGAATGTTGTAGTCATCATAGTTCCTATGGTTCTTATCAGCTATTAGGCTCTTCATCACAGCATGAATATCAGCATCAATAGCATCAGAATCGAATATAGACTGTGCATACAGATCATGTTGTTTTTCAACCATATGTTGATTGTTGGATCCCCTAGCACACCTTTCTCAACCTCAATGCCCATCTTTACCTCCACATCAATTGTGCTCTCCTCTACCTACTTCTCTTCCTATACCTCCTGCACTTGAACTATGGCATGAGCATGAGCAACAACAACTTGTTGGCATTTCATAAGAGGGGTAGCACAAATTTCTGTGTGGCTGTCAATGATTGTGCTGTTGAGTGGAAGTAGATCTGCTGGCTTTGCTGGTGTTCCAATGAGGGCTTCCTCCATATCTACGTCAGCTTCAGCACCATGTTTAAGGACCTCTCTCAGGCTCACATGGGATGACATGGTCATAATAGTACTTGTCAATTGATTGATCGATGGATGGTACGTTGATTGATTGATTGATTAATGACAATGTTCTCTGTGTTGTCTGTTTGTCGCTGGTGTGTTGTTCGTACAAGATGAGTGGGTCATTTCTGTTCATAACTCCAGACAACACTCCCTGAGTTGGCTGTTTCAAAACTCCAAGAAGAGTAATTAATAGAAATAAGACAAATGGCTGTGGGAAGCATTGGCCCATAATCCAGACTATTGGGAATTAAGTTTTCAATCATGTGAATTGTGTCACCAGCTCTTGTATTATTTTGGTACTGCGCAAACTTAAGAGCTTGTTGTGAGAAAAAAGGGAGGTTTTTGCCGGCATCTCTGCCCGTAAAAACCCGTACCTATGCCCGGAATTTCGGGTTATGGGTGAAAAAATTGTCTCTGAAGCAAAGAAAAACTAAAATCTGGCCAGGTGCCTCGTGCCTCCAAGCTCCGTGAGCAACCGTACGATGAAGACTGTCATGACTTCAACCTTCACCGTCCGAAGCGACATCCCCTTTTCATCGGCCAAAACACATCCATCGGGAGTACTCCATGCCTGTCAACCCGACATCGTAGACCTACGTCAAAAGCATGTCTTTGTATGGATCTCAGATCTGAAGTTCATCCAGTCCGCCGTGGATCACTTGTTAAGATTTCAATACAACGAGGAGAATCTCGTGTTCATTCCATTTTCTTCGAAAAAGAATTGGTTGAAGTCCTATCCTTATGCTACTCCGTCTCTAGATTGCGATGATAGAGGAAATATTGTTTTCTGTCAACCGACAACAGCAGCAGCAGCTCCTCATACAGATAGTTCCCAAAGCACTGCGGCTTTAGCTCAAGCATCGACCTCCCATCTCACGAAGAAAAAGCGAGGCGGCCCAAGAATATCAAAGTCAGCTGTACTAACAAATGACCTGCGTGACGAATTGCACATTCAAATGTACAAATATTTTCGCTGGCTTCTCGATCAACTTAATAAATTGCAGTTAACTTCGCATGGTAGAGTGCTGGCGAGCGAGTGCGGCTCTACCGTGCCCGGAGTTCGCTCGATCCTGTCCACATTTGAGTCTGTGTTCAATGTTGTCAAATATCAGGCTGATGATACGGATGACACGGCTTTGTACACAAGGAACGATGTTCCGCTGCTAGAGCAAGCGTTGGAAGAGGAACTAGGCCAGGAGGCAGACGAGAGACTTGACTTGTCTGAACCCGAAGCGTATCACTATCAAAAATATGATTTTGACAAATTATTCGAAAAGCTAGTCGAATATAAAGTCCAGAACGGGCATTGTAACGTGCCGACACGTTTCAAAGACGACAGACGCCTTGGGAAGTGGGTAAGCAAGTTGAGAGAGAAGAGGACAGAATTGGGTAAAAGGGGGGCGGCATATGAACAAGCGAAGTCAAGGGGAAAACTTACTGGTCGTACACTGACTAAAGAGCGCGTTGAGCGTTTAGACTCTATCGGTTTTGAATGGAGAGTCAAGACGAAGCCAACAGTATCCTGGGAATCCAGATTTCGGGAGCTGGTTACTTTCTATAAAAATCATGGAAGGTGGCCACTTCGGTGGAAGTCAGGTAGCCTGGGACAATGGACGCACAATCAACGAAATTTGTATGCCAAGAGAGATAAGTATTTTATGAATGAGCGATTTGCAAGGTTGGACGAAGTCGGATTTGATTGGGACCCTACTGGGAAAAGAGCCGTCAGTGCCGCTATGTCTATCAGTTGGGAGGAGGGACTTCAGCAATTGGTGAGTTCTTAGTTACAGGTCAAGTAAAGCTTCATTATCTATCGCAAAAGGCATTTATTTCTATCTTTATGACTTCTCGAACTGTCAACATTAGACTGCATTTGGAGAATCTCACGGACATTTTAGTGTGCCATCTCCCGTGAATGGCAATGAGAATCATGATTTCTACAAATGGGTCCAACTGCTTCATATTGAGTATAGATCCTTCCAAAATGGTCACGGATCAACAATATTGAACGAATCGCGTATATCCTCTCTCGTTGAAATTGGTTTCGAATTCAATACATAGTGTTCATTTGAGATTTATTCAGAAAATATACACGATACTCATTGAAATCCGTGGTAGTCTGATATTTCAAAATTATTGACACAAGCTCATTGTTTTGGAATGCATGGACAAAAATCCTTCTTTGAGTTTCAGTCTATTGAGATCTTTCTGGTGGGGAATATTCATGAGGATGAGTTTGAGAAAGTAAGTATTGTAACAACGTCCCCAGACTGTGTGAAGGGCATCACAAACAATCTCCTACAAGTTCACACACTGAAATATTTGCCTGAGCCTTGGTTTCTATTGGTAATGACAAATTCTTCTGATTTTTATCAGTATACTTGATGTTTCATTTTGACAGTTGGTGTTGGAACAATCGTGAGATGTTGATAAATTTTTTCGTGTGGCACCTGCGGGCTGCTGGTCCCCGTGATCACAGAATGCCAAATCAAGAAAATATCTAATGGTAATCTTTAAATTCTCAATGACAAAAAACAGAATGCTCTACTGTGATGATCAGGCTACTTTTACTTCACAATGTAACAGAACAGAGCGTTCCAAAAACATAAACTGCATTTACATAAGTTCCCATTTTCTTCCTGTTGGGATCTAATTTGTGCAAATCCTGGTCAAGAAGTGGGCCCCATTGGAGCATATTGGAAACACAAAAATGCAAAACACAAAAATTGCACAAATACGCTTTATGTACACCGAAAATGCATAACCGCATGTTTCCATGTCATTTTTACCCTATCTCACAGGTCCCATGACTTTTTCCTTATCTTCCTTTACCTATTGTATTCACACTCATCTTTTTATCTATTGCCTCTGTTCTGCGAGATGTGCTTCTCTACTGAAGCAATGTGCTTTGCCATGGAGCTTGATGATGCCAGAGAAAAAGAGAGGTTTGACCATTCATGATCCCGGAAGGAGTTTTATTGACAACCAGCTATTTTGGAATGCAGTTGATGTACTCATTGGATCCCCAGATGTGCATTGCTTTTTCAAAGGGCAGCCCATAGATATGGGTCTACAATTCAGGAGCAGCCATGCTTTGATCACTCTTAATGGGGCAGATTGTGCCACATTTGAATTTGATCAACATTACTTCAAATATTTCTTTGACAACTACTCACTGTACTCCAGGGATGGGACAATGATTGCTTTAAAGGTTAAATAATACACTGATCATCAAAGATTGATGACTGCTGCTGACAGTTTTGGATTAGTTCTAACATGGACAAGGACTTGCAGACACAAATGGTACTTGAATTAATATTCGGCATGACCCAGGCAAGTTTATTGGCTTATTTGTGGTTTTGTATTCAGATTCTCATCAATGCATTGACGAGGATGGACAATGCTAGGGTAAGACATCCTGATGCTGAAAAATGTGAATATCAGGAAGCTGTTCAAGAATGTCACCCTTCTTTGGAGAATGATTGGTGTAAGATTCATGGCATGAAATTGCTACTAGAGTGTTCCAGTGACAACAATGACTGTTATTACAATGGTTGGACTTGCAATCACTACATTAGTGCTGTTCTAGTCTTTTATCCCAATAGAACAATATGAATTTACTGTTACAATGTTCCAGGGACTGTGACAATAGCAAGATTGCATCAATTGGAAATATTTATGACAAACTGGAGCAAGTTTATGATACAACTGGAGGCTTGTGTAATGTAGATTTGGCATTCAGAGTTAAAAGTTATCTGTTCCTCATCAGGTCAGAAAAACCCACGGTTGATATGACAATCCAGGATAGAGATATTGCAAAAAAGCAACATCAATGCACCAGTCAGCCAAATTGGGTATACAAGCTTTTCAAGCTTCATTTCCTATCATCAAAGATCACATATCATTTGAGAATATATGCCAATGCAAGCTTACAATGATAATGAATAATGATGATTCTCTTATACAACTTACATGCAAGAAGGCTTGGTATCAACCAAATCTAAAATGTTGACATGCAGCAATAGTCATTAGATGTAAACAGGATATACATTGTTTGAAATCACAATCCCATAAATTAGAAGCAGTTAACATTGAATCAAAAAAATATGCTGAATTCTTGAGAATTATTCATAAAACATAAATTAAAAACTATGCAAAGAATCAAATCATTAAAAACACCATAATAGTTGTAACATATTTCATGCTGTATGATCTTTGTTGTTGCCACCTTCTCTCTTTTGTTGCCCCCCATCCTTCCATCATTACTACCATAAAAAACTGTATCATGGATTCCATCCTCAGTTCCCTCCTTTCTTTGAGTTGTTTCCGCTGATGCCTATATCTCTTGTTTGGGTCTCTCTCTCTCATGGCAATGCCAGTCCTCAATTTCCACCCTCTCCTCCTGACACCTTCTTTCCATTTGGTTCTCTGCTTCAATTCAAACTGACATGAACTACATCAAGTCGGAGAAGGTGTAGGACTGGTGTGACAATGATACATTTCTTCTTGGTATGTGGACATGTAGGCCTTCTAAGGGATCATACCATCTTGGGACACAACCAAATGTGTCCCCTCTCTGAGCCTGACCATCTAAGTCCCCTCCCACTATCACATGAGCTGGGGTTTCATTTCCTGTTTTGCCTTCATTGCCTGTGGGAGCATCTTCATCAAAAGCAGAAGGTGATTGGTCTTCATTCAAAGAATTGACTGATCCCTCCCAGGAAAATGGATGGAGGGCAGGAGGAGGGGGGTGATATCCTCCATCAGATAAATCCATCTCTGTCTTGATGAGTTCCCAAACTTGCTTCACTCTCTACACAAATGGAGGACTGTTGGGGTTGCCGGTTGAATAGAACAACTGACAACAACAAGAGTGTTCCCTTTAAAATATTGCCATATTTGACTGTCTGCTTAGCATCAATTATTTACATATAGTCTTCTAAGTCTATTTTGAGTTGTCATCAAGGGGGGAACATCTCCATGTGTGATCTTAAAAAGCAAATGGTTCACTTAGTTGAACATGTTGAGTTATGTTGTGTTTGCTGATCTTCCCAAATGACATGTAGGCTGCCAATATGGGAACATGTCAGGAAAATCTCAGAATATCAGACCAATCTGTCATCAAGTTCTGTCTGCCAGACCATGCTATTTGGCATGACATGTCATGTTGGCAAGACATCAGCAAACATGTCGACAGATTCTTCTTGACATAAATGAAAAATGCAAAGCTTTGCAGAAAATCATGCTGTAATGGCATCATTCATTTCAAGAAAGTTGCTAAACGGGTATCACATACTTTAATATACATATAAATACCCATTTTAAAAAATGATCCGCATCTTTGTCAGAGTAAAAACCCAATGAGTCCTAGATATTGTTGGGCAGTCATGCAGGAACTCATCAGCCAACACTTGACCCTGCCATGAACCCAGTCACAGTGTTGGAAACATTGTGATGTTGGCTGATTTTCAGGTCCAACAGTTACAAAGTGTGCTTTGATTATGAATTTGCAAGTCTGAATCAAAACTGACAATATAACACAGTAGATACCCAATGATAATGTTTGTTGCAACTTTGATATTTTTCAACTACTCAACAAGGTAACAAGTACAAGTTAAGGCTTGTTGCTACATAGTAACAAGTGAGTGACTCATTGAATTTAACATTATATAAAATGTGATTACATTCTTTTAATGTTGCATTGACTTCGAGTAGGCATGGCACTACTTGAAATAGCCAAAAATATTTGATTCCAAAATATCACTACACTAATAGGGCCCTTGGACATAAGACTTATTAGAATACATTCCAAGTTTTTGAGAGAAAAAATGATCACAATGTGACTTATTTCATCCATAAACACCAAAATTTTTCTTTGCTTGTAAAATTACTAGCCTGTAGGAACTTGGTTGACAGACATGCTCTGTCCGACAAGGAATAATTAGTCATGCCCAAAATATTTGCCTTGAAAAAACATCTGAAACCTGACATTTTTTTGAGTCACATGACCAGTAAATGTGCTCATGTCAGGTCAACTTTTTGACTGTGTATACGTGACATCAGACATTTTTGTGAAAAACTGCCACTTAGCAATTATTTCAACGTCAGGTGACAAAAACAGCTGACATTTTTGAAAAATGTCAGCTATTTTGGTCACCTTATATTCTTATTTGACATTTCCACATTTCATATTTTGCACTGTATGCATGCAACTTCAGTCACTTTTTTACACAAAAAACAAAGCATCAATGCTCAAACACCCACATCTACCTCCCCATGCTGCTAGAAAAGCAGTCTGACCTTGGCTCAGAGAGCACTCTCATCCAATTACCATACATCATGCCACAGCCCATCTATGCATGGA
Organism: Stephanocyclus meneghinianus; assembly: GCA_036940045.1. Classification (NCBI taxonomy): domain Eukaryota; phylum Bacillariophyta; class Thalassiosirophyceae; order Thalassiosirales; family Thalassiosiraceae; genus Stephanocyclus; species Stephanocyclus meneghinianus. The sequence goes on along the minus strand of JALLPC010000615.1, from coordinate 479 downwards.
TGTGGGAATACCCTCACTGTTGCTGCCTCTTATCAGTTCATCCCATTCGTCCTCATCTTCTGGCTGGGATAATCAGATAGAGTTTGCCCAAATCCCTCCATGGCAACAAAGTGATCATAATCATTGTTATTTCCTCGGGCCCATTGCCTCCATTTTTCATATTGACATCAGTAGGGTACAAGGATATGAAATCAAAAATCACGTAATAATGTGAGATTGAAGGCAAACCAGGAATAATGTTACAGTTTTTCTCTTGTTTTATTTGTGCAAATTTCTGTACTTGTCAAAGATATCAAATCCCATAGCTCCATTGGACAGGGAAAGCTTCAATCAAAACACAACAAACAATCATCTGTATGCTGTGCAAATAAAAACACACAACAATGACATGAGCCAAGGATGCTCTTTTGGCACCCTCAGCAGAACTGGACCCATCAACAGATCAAACAGGATCCAAGAAGGGGTACAACAGGGTACCA
>JALLPC010000614.1:0-12213 GCA_036940045.1 Stephanocyclus meneghinianus | reverse complement strand
AGTTTTGGTGTTGGCGGGAAGAAGACTATTGGTCTATTTGCCTGTTCGCTATTCGGTGCAGTCCCGATTTTACAACAAAATCATGATTTCTGTTCAATAGCATAAAATTACTTTTAATCGCCAGAATGGCTGTTCGCTATCCACTATTCGACGAACAAAATTACAGCCTAAGCAGAATTTGATGAATATGGCAAGAATTGGAATGGAGCTTAGCAAGCCCAAGAAATTCATCAACAAAGACATCCACATAAGACAGGGGATTAGGTGGGAAGGGGAGTAATGTGTCACAGGTAATGGCCTGTAAACAGGTGGCAGCCTGGGTCAAGGTGTTGAACTGTCATGTCCAGTGGAGGTACCAGCCACAGCTGGAGGGAACGGGGTGGATCTTGGTGAGGGTGCTGGGATGGATTCAACAAGGAAATCAAGATCATGTTTGGGTGGATCCAAATTGTTGAGGATCCATTGGATGGCAAGGTTGGCAATGATTGTCATGGCAGTGATAAAAATGGATCGACTGTTCTTCCAACCCATCAGCAAAACCAAATGAAAGGCAATCAGTGGCTCTTCACCCATTTTTGAAGGGGCAAATCAGGTCGAGGTTGGGGATGTCTTCAATATTCACATGAAAATGATAAACATCATCAGAATATCCACTTTAATCATCTGAACTGGTCCAAAGGCAGGGTCTGTCAGTATGATTTCACAAAGATATGGTAAAGGGAGTGGCCAAACTGCATAGCTTCCATGGCAGGAAGGGGAAGAGTATCATCATTCACTCCCCACCAGCTGTAATCACAAATCCATCAAAGCCCTCTGTCACATTGGGACACAACACCCAAGGGAGATAGTCAAAGGTCAGGGAGAGTTTTGGCTACACTAGCAGGGAGGACCAACAACTGACCTTTCTCTATCATGTCAGTGAATTCATCATAAAGAAAATCATGTATTCCATGACTTGTATGGGCCTCATCAAAGGGCCCTAATTTGAGACATTGTCCATGAAGGTGTAGAGAACTTGACAGGTGCAACATGGAGCTTGTAGTAATGAAGGAGGTGGGCAGCAGGATGGTGTAGAGTGGAGAAGTCACTTTGGAATCATTGTTTGTCCTTGTTTTCTAGAACCTAATCTACTATCACATCCATCCCTTTTAGAATTTGACCCATATGGCATCAATGACAATGATACAACAACAATAGCTATGCTCCTCGGGGAGGTGAAGATGATTCTGAGGCAGAAGAATCTGAAGACAATAATTTAGAGCCCTTTGCTTGGAACACCAGGAGCAACTGGACACAATTAGGGAGCAGTTGTTCCTCCAACTGCAGCTGCAATTGTAGTCCAACCTGTCATAGCTCATGCTGCAGTCTCTCCTGCTGCAGCCAAAAAACATCCTGCAGGTCTCAGGGCAGTTGACAGAATGGGAGGTTGTGGGCATGGAGACAGAGAACAGAGGTGACAGGGTCACAGAGGTTCTGGAAGGTTCCAGTATGGCCAGGGTGGACATCCTTCTGGAAGAGCCAATTACAGCATGAGTGAAATAGAATATGTGGTTGAGTCTGGTCAACATAACCTACCCATATCTGGTGCAGAATCAAATCTTAATTCAGAGCATCACAGCAGGTTTCATCGTAGTAGACCCTTGCCTCAACTCAAAAAAGTGTGACAAGTTCTGTTGCATCAAAGGTCTGTCCAGAGAACCAAACATTCTACCTTATATCCTGGATGCCAAGGTTATTATGTTTCTCATCATTGAAAAAACTGAGGGAGTCACAGGATTACAAGAAGAAATCTTTTCATGTGATAATTCAAAGAAAAGAGGAGAAAGGAGTGGCTGCTGAGCAACAGGCTGAGAATGAGCTGGTGGTGGTACAGATGCCATAGTGTAGCAACACCTGATGGCAGAGTGAGTTTATGCTTTTGTTCTTGTTATGTAATAAGTGTCTTCCATTCTAACAATTCTTCCAAAGAGTGCACATGGTTTGATGAAACCCCTTAGCAATCTCACGGTAACCTTAATAAAGCAGCAAGAATTCATACTTCAGGGGAGTCCCATGAGCCCAAGAAACTATATACATCTGTCAGTGATGCACAATTTTCAGAAATAATTAACACATGCATATCTTTCATCGTGAGCACATCTAGGTGGGGGCACCCACCAAAATTAACAGTTAAACAAACAAAAAAAGAGTTGTTTTTGTAGAGATTAACTTCTAATTTGGACTAGAGTGTTAATTAGGAATCTTTTATTTCCCATAGCAACAGATACATCAAAGGCATGCTTAACTGGGTACCACACGACATGGTGGCAAGGTTGTAAAATACAATTTTGGTTACTGTATGAAAATCATGTGACCAGAAAATACCAGAGTTCTAATAGGAAATACTGTAGGTTCTGATAATATTACACAAGAATTTGTCACAATGAGTCTTATTTTGTGGTGTCACCTCATCATACTCTATTAGTTTGTATGAAGTACTTCAGTATTTCTTTCTCCATAATCTTGGAAGGGCAGCTATCATGAGACAGTCAAAATTTTGGAATTTCTAGAGTAATCAGGAAGTCTGCCAAAATTCTGCCAAAATTTTTGACTTTGCATGGTAGAATGACAACAGAGTGAACATGATGTTTACTTTTTACTTTGAAAATGAGTGATCCACTTTACATAAATACTTATTGTATCTTTACACTATCTGTAAGAACAAATAAACCCAAAATGCATGTTTTCATTCTATTGTCATCCAGAAAAACTCATGGGCAACACAATTGAATTGAAATTGAAGGCATACTAAAGAATATAAATAATGAAAAATGATAACATTAGTTATTTGTCTCTTCCATATGCAAATGCTATGCAGGTGAATACTGAAGTCTATGTATGGATACATTTTGTGCTCCTTCCATGTGACTCAAATAAATTTGGAAGACCTAAGCCAGGACAGCTCTTCTTTACAAAAACGAAACACTCATAGAATACTTTTTAATAGCTGACGACATCATAGAAGCAGCTGCACATAGTTCATAATTGGTAAAAAGTCACCTGCTACCATGAACTTGACAACATAATTTCTGTCTGTCTAGATGAAAACACAATTTTGAAACAAAAAACTCAGGAACAGATTTGAGATGAGAAGACAATGATCCACATGGGTTGAAAAGGGCACTTTCAGTATAGCATCATGCAAAATTGTACTATTAGCATAGCAGAGAACTCATTAACAATCTTTGGGTGGAAGTAGTTGCAGCAGTTGCATCTCCACTGCTTATTAAGATGGACATATATTGATTGTTCAGCTAAAATGTCCTACTTTGCTTTCACCCTTGAAGTTTTAATGGCACAAAAGTTATTCATGTTCTTTAGTGATCCTGATGGCTTCTTGGAAGGAGGTTACCTCACTGGTGTGAGGGTCTGTGTTGTGTGATGGAATGATAAATTAACAAACTCATTTTGAACATATGGTTAATCTAGATTGGCATGCATTGGCTTAGGCATTACAGATTGGCGACATGTATCTCAGTTGATTTATGAGATTGTTTTATTTTGGCCCTGAATATGACAGGATCTGTAAGTCACATTGTCTATTCTCTTGGGGATGACACTCTTCCCCTCCATCAAACTGCATTGACTAACAAGTAACTGATGAAGTAAATAGCTTAAGAAAACCCAACATACATCAACACTGATGATGTATTTTCACAGGGGTATGTGGAAAGAACAGGGCAAAGGATATTGAATGATGTGCAATTGTTGATGTGATCTGTCTTGCTGCAACACAATAGAATGGTAATATTACATTGACATGGATGCACTTAAGGTGTACAGCTCAGTAGCTCTTATACTCCTGATGTAGTTGGGTCATGCACTTTCTTCAAAGCTTGCTTGACAGATGCATATTCATAGTGATATTGTATTCTGTTTACAAAGCATAAAATCTCATGTACATGAGTTTGTAGTGAGATGTGATGTCCTGTTAAAAAGCATACCCTGCTAAAAGCTAGGGCCCCAAGTGTACTACCTAATATAGTTGTGACTGTGGTGTACAACACATGCTTTGCACTTGCCAAAGACTGATCAAAAATATCTCCTTCTTTTGTCATATGTTAAGGATGGTTTCTGAACATTGAAGACAGAAAGTTGCTACCATATGGTGCATTCATTCACAAATCAAGTATGATTATTGGTTCATGAAGTAGACTGCATATTTTTGATACTGAATATTTGAAGTAACAATTAGAATGCTTTGCCAATATTTTTTGTTGTATAGAAAAAGAAAGGGGTATAGATATCTTGCAATTCATAATTGCATTAAGTTGTTAAGTGTGGATAATGAAGTTTTGACAAATCAGATCAATTCTACTAGATTTGAGGCAGTGTCAATGCATATCAATGTATTAACTCCATATTTTTATCATTGACTTTTCCAGTCCAAGGCCCTGCTCAATCAATAGCAACATCTTCCCAATGTACATTCTCATTTCACTTTTGTGATATAACTTGGATCATTCTCTTACACTTGAACCTGTTGGTAGTGTATTGGAATTTTGATTGCAGTAATATTCTTCTTGTGTTTCTATCATGTTTTTTCACCCAGTTGTCAAATTATGCTGGGAAACCAGAGGACTGTGTCATCTTTCATCAATGCTGGTAAGGCTATTTTCCATTGTACAGTTGTATTCTGTCCTGATTAAACATAGCAAATGAAATTATTGACATTATTGTGTATGTTCATGTTGACATACCTGTTTTTGATCTGCTTTTGATTGTTTGTTGAGTAACTTGTAGCTCAACAGATTCTGCTCAGGATTTGGCATATCTGTGAGGATAAAGTTACCTTTAAGGGATTCTAGAATTGCCTTGTTGCCATAGAGGCCTGAACATCCTGGAGATACGCTTCTTAATCATCAACTGAAACCACTGCAAATTTGATTATTTCCCCCCTCCACGAGCAATACCAAGTGAATGAAGCAAGAAAGACATACAATATTATCCACATTAATATCATCCCTTCCAACTTAAATGTAATGCAGCCCAGATAAAAAATCTTCAATCTTGCTGTGCAATTACAAACTCATGGTTTGCATTATTGAAAGTTTAGATTCTTGTGGTCAGAGAAGACATTGACATCGTTCAAGTATCTGCTTACACATACCAGCACTACCAGCTTTGACCTGGAACCTTCAGAGGCCCTCATGACTTTGAACCATACAAAGGAGAAACAATATTCAAAAAATGTTTCCCTTCTATGAAAATTTCCAAGAATACTTCTGAGAAATGCCCAGACCTGTCAAATGCATTTCTCTGCAAAAATATCCACAAGATATTTTTTCTCAAAAACTTCTCATAGGACTGATCCAGTACATAGCTGAGAGAAGGATTGGGTCATGCAACTGATCCAGTCAACCACCAATCTCTCACAGGATCCACTGTGTGTAAGGGAAGAATGACATATCTAGTAATCCATGCATTTGTTTTTTCTGTAACTCAAATCTCATAATAAACTTCAAATTAAAAAGAAACATCATTGTCTTACTACAAAGTGGATGCTTATCTTTTTATATTAAAATGGCTCAGGTCAGACATATATGCCAGAACCTAGAAGGATTTTAACTTACTTAGCTTGCCATTACAATATGCAACAGGGCAACCTTCTTGCATAATGCTAAATCTGAGTTGATAGTTGAATGTATTAGTGTAGACCTCACCATTTGTTGTGTCAAAATATGTGGTAAGTGCATCTGTGACCATCAATTGAAGCCTTTTATCATAAGTCTGTATTGATGCTGTGCAGTCAATTAGATGGTCATCCAATGTTTTGAGATCAAAAGTAAAGCCATTTTCAAGAATTCTTTGAGGATTTTTTCCTAGCAATTTGATGTGATATTCCCATGATGAGCAAAAGGCATCTACATCATTGATGTAGATGTTGGTATCACCCATCAATGCCTGAAAGGACACTTTCCATAGCAGCTTGTGCAATGTCTGGGCACGTGAGTCCCGTCAGGAGTCTAGAGAATATGTATCAGCCAAAGGGGGTAATAATGGTGCAGACTTCTTGACTTCCTTTATCTAGCTTGTGTGTTGTAGTATTTACTGCATACTACTGTCAAGTTTGGTAAAGAATGGATATCCAGTGCCCTTGAGAAGAATATTTGTATTAATAGCAAGGTTGTGATTGATCAATTTATTGAGTTGTCTGAGATGGCTGATGCAAAAACTTGTGTATCCTCTTTGGTATGATAAAGGTGGTGAAGCCCAATCACTGTTTTTATGTAGAACAAGAACTCTAAGTTTCACATGATGGTCAGGTTTTTTTAATGTAGACAAGTGAATGCACCAGAAAGGACAAGGTCTCATATGTACTGGTGTAACAGATGGATGCAGTTCAGTTGCCCTTTTTATGTGAATACACACTGATTCTATCATTAAACATTGTTTAGTTCTCCTGGAGGATGCATAACAAATTTGCTATCTGCAGAGGGCTAAGATGACCATATCATTCACTGACATCTTTGTCATCAATCAAGTTGTATTTTGCATCCATATGTTCAACTTTCAATTACAAAGCATATAAGCCAAACCTTGCAAATAATGTTATCTTTGAATTGGACTTAGAATCTTGTCAAATCAATGCCTTTGGTAACACAGAGTGGGATTCTGGTGTCATATCATTCCATGTATCCATTCATGTTGTTTGAGCTTATTCCTTTCTTCGACAAAATAATTGTACCTGAAATCACATTGTTCTTACAATAATTTTCTACAGAATCCAATTCATTGTTGTTTGCTGATATGACAGTTTTTTAAATTCAGGATGGCACAGTTCTTGCATAGTCATAACTGGTCATAGCTGGTAAGTTTTCATATGGTCAAAATTGTATCATTCTGTATTATGCTTAATTGCTTAGACATCTTCAAAAGAAGATGGTTTTCAATGAGGCATAAATTAGATCTGAATTGAGTAATACTTGAAGCAGTCATTGAATTTAGACAGCACCACTGGTTCTTGCCATGCAGATGGAATTCAATGTCCCATTATAGGGATCACCTTTGACTCAGGATAGTCAAATTTAATTTCAATTGAGATCAGCTTCATAAGCTTGAAGACAAAGAGTGCATGTTTTTCCAATGGATTTGTCATCATCGTAAGACTGCAGTGTGAAATTCGAATAATTGATGTTAGACATTGTTTTGCTGTCAAGTTGTAATGTGAATAAATCTGCTTTTCTTTAGGGATGGAAAAGGTTTTTGAGATCTCATCATCAACATTTTTTTTAGTCTGACTGAGTCGACCAAACAGTTGGTTTAAACATATTGAATGACCATCAGCACATTCTTAGTTGGAAATGTTGGCATCGTGTTGTGTTTACTGACCCCCCCAAATGACATGTTAGGCCGACATTCCTGACATTTTGGGAAAATGGGCCCGCTATGTCATCAAATTCAGTCGTCCGGACTATACCAGACAACATGACATGTCGTGTCGGGAGGACATCAACTGACATGTTGGCTGATTCTTTTGGACATAAAGAAAAAAAATGAGCAAAGCTTTGCAGAAAATCGCGCTGTATTGGTGTGATTCGGTGCAAGAAAGTCACAAAAATTGTATCGTATGCATGAATTCATGTATATATGTACCTTATTTTCTTAAATAAACGACCATTATATTCATCGGAGTAATGGCTACATGAGTCGTGGATATGGCTAGGCAGTCATGTGGCGACACGTCAGCCAACACATGACCCATCCTTGAATCCAGTCACGGCATCAGTGACATTTGACACCATCCAATTTTTAGCCAACAATGTCGGCATTGTGGCAACACATGCCGACATGTTGCCAACATTTCCAACTAAAGGCACATTTGAATTTGAACGATCATGAAGAGAATGAGAGACACTGTTTTTAATAGATTTGTCACCATCAGTAAAGGAACTCGTTGCAGTGTGAAGGGTTGGATCAATGATGTTAGATGTTGTTTTGTTGTCATGTTGTAATGTTGAATAGATCTTGCTTCCTCTCGGAGATTAAAAAGTTGCTGAGATCTCATCATAAGCATTTTATTAGTCTTAACTGTGTCCACCAACCAGTTGGTTAAAACATAATAAATGGTCATCAGCACATCAAATTTGAACTATTCTGTACAAAAACATCCAGTGCTGCAGCAACCTACTTCATTTCCTCTTGCTGTGCTGCCACAACCTGTCAAGGATACAAGAGAATGGCATCTTGCTTCTGTGGATAACTCATGCTAAGGAATGGCTGGATGATATCAATCTTCCAATGCCCTTTTCAACACTGTTGGAGCATGTTGGCAAAAAAGTACCTTTTGCTTTCATATCAAGATGGTCTTGCAACGACAGTGACTGCTGTAGGTGCCACAAGATGAAGTGCAGGACGAGTGATGTCAATGGTTAGTTGTGTTGCTTGAGAAACAAATCTTTCAGGGAGGGCAAGCAAGAGCAAGACAAGCTTTGATTAGCACATTGCATGCTTGCCATTATGATTCTTGTTATCAGTGTTATGAGTGCACATGGAGCCACAATTCATGTGTTCTTTTCACCATTGTGATTTTCGTTGCACTGACAATTGTCGCAATAATTGTCTTGATGATTATTGTAATTGTGATCATTGCAGTCTTCATGCAGGGGGCAATTGCATTTGCCATGACGATGCTGGTAATGGCATCCACCCCAGAAGTAAGGCTGATGCCTGTTAGACTTGTTGTGATGTGATTGTGGTCATTTCTGGCATTATCAAGCCATCTGAAATGGAGGTTCTTAGGATGCCATCAGCACACACCTGTGCTCATGCATTGGACATGGCAAAGTATGGATTTTCTATGAGGCAAGATAAGATGATTTACAGTGAACAGTCAGCATGATGATGTAGATACAGTGTCTAACTGATTTTATACAGTGAAGAGGTTAATAGGTGGTCTGTGTTGTATGATGGAATGGTTCATTAATGAACTAGTTTTAAAGCCATGCTAATCCTAGGTTGGCATGCATTGGCTTGAGAATTCCTGACTGATGATTGGTGATAAGTAGCACCACTAAAATATGTGACAGTTTGAATTAGGCCCTATGAAGGACTTACTCTGTGACAGAGTTGGTAAATGTGAGTGGTGCTCATCCTTTATCCTTTATTTGTGCTTTCTTGTCATCATGCCTAATTTTGGAGGATTTTCCTTTCATCATGGGACATTTCGTTGAACAATCTGTGTACCATAAAACAGTCATGACTGTGTACAAATAAATATTTACTTGTCAAATTTATCATAGGATGAGACACTTTATCATGACCACAACCATAAAAGAATTGTCCAATATCCATCACGGCTAAAGAAAAGATAATGATAATGTCCACAATTTTTTTGATTATTTTGAACTCAAAACAATATAGCTAAAAATCTGAGAAATCAGGTTAATTCTGATTAATTATCAGAATGGATATGTAGTCACAGAGTTTCGGTTCAAAACACTCAAAAAGTTCTTCATGAGGTATGTACGTATGGTATTTCTAGCACTTTAAAACTTCCAGACATTACTTTAGAACTTTCAAACATATTCAAACATGAATGATGCAGACTTTGTCTCAGGCTCAAGCAAAGATCTAGTGTTTTCACTAGAATTCACCTCAGCTTCCTTTGATCCCTCTGATTACTTTGGTTTCTTTGATTTCATTGTCTCTTAGTTCTGTATCTTGATTCTCACTCCCGAGTTATGTATGGTAATATGAGTATCATACATTTGTTGCAAATGAATCATTTCTTATTTATTGGAGGTACTGTTGCCACCATTAGAAAAAAACATGCCTACTAATTTTCCAAATTTATTGTATGCTTGTTGAGCTCTTTCCTGTCCACCACTGTCAATTAACTGAAAAAGAGCATCATGGTCCTGGTCAAGCATCGTGGATGATTTTGCTGAATTCAACATTATGACTAACACCAAATAACAGTGATAAAAATGGGTTCAATGGTGAAGTAGACAGTTGAAACTGCCGCCAACATGGAAAAAAGTCATTCAAAATGGAACAAAAAAGCAGTGAACAAAGGCAGCAAACAATAGATGTTAGATATTTGACTTTGTCCACAAGAAGCAGTAGATAAACTGTCAGTTGGGCTTTGCCAGCAAGAAGCAGTGGATAAATGTTGGCTGTCAAAATGAATAGGTTGATCCTTGGGATCAATGTGGTGACAAGAATCCATGGATGATTGCTCAGTTCATCATTTCATCCATCAATAATTGCAACAATCAGTCCAAGACTGGAACACAAACAATGCAATTAACCAATTGTGCTTTCATGTTTCCATCACTCACAGAGAAAAGCAAATAGGTTTCATCAACCAGGGAATAACTTGCTATCTCATTATATTGCTTCAAATGAAACAGTGGAGCGCTATAGAGTTTCTGATGAAGACAATGCCAGAAACGACCCGAGAGATGGAATCTTTGAACCGTCCAAGTATGAGTGATTACCACAATAGAGTCACTCCTCTCCAACTGGCAAAATGTCTATTTTTTGGTTTGAGCTTCCAATAAGGAGACATAAAGCCATGGCATTTTACAATAGCGTTGGGCTGCAATTACAACCACAATCAATGCACTCATCAGAGTCAGTGATCACTTCATGATTTCTATTTTGAATTTTAACCGTTCCATTTTGGCAGAAGATGTTATTCCATGTTGCCATCAATGATTGGACGAGTCAAGTGGGAACTGCATGTGAAAACTCCTCATGTGGAATGACGGTTGCTCGAAAAAGCTAAGATATTTCTAAACCAAAGGAGAAAAAACGGATTGCTTCGTTTGAATCATTGTCAATTTTATTTCTCGGCAGTCAATTTGTTTGCTCCACCTTGACTACGTTTCTACATTTCTCATGAATTTTCTCTTTTCGGCAAGTTCCTCACGACTTTGTTTCCGGACAAAAAATATACTTGTTTTCATCTTATCAGACCGATTTCTCCTTTATCCTCTGCCTTCGTACTCGTGATAACTTTGTTCCTTGGGTAATCAGTATCATAGTTTCTACGACGAACGAATACATAATGAACTGTATGTTTTTTTATTCTGACCATTATAGACTTATCCATCTGCAGGGATTTCGTGCCTTATCTTACCCTCGGCACCTTTCCAGTTTATTTGGAAGACACCTGATACACTTGAATGTAAAGTAGACGAGGAACTTGAGTCCAAAACTGAGCTACAGCACATATCTAACTGACGTATTGATTCGCTTGACAAATTTAATCCATCAAACCGAAGAAGAGAATCTCGAAGTAATGGAAGTTTCTCAGGAACGATATCTTCCATAAGCATCACGGTGACCATATCGGAGAGAAGGTTACTGTTGCTGACGAATCCACCACTTTCGTGATTGATCAAGTCTGCCACCTTCATTGTAATCTCAAACCTATTTGCGACAGGTGCTGTTGCAGATAGTCGCAACCATCGTGGTATCGATGTAGGTGATCCTGTCAAATCATTATGGAGACGAGTTGTAGCTACTTTTTTTGTTTGCATTCTCATCGCCAAACCGAATGTTCCAAGAACGGACTTTTTGTTTGCCATCAACATCATCATGTTCAAGTGAGCTCAAATGTATGCATTATCTGAAATCAACGCGTTCTGCTGGTGTAAGCCAAATTGTCTGTGAACGCGGTGGGGGAAGAAAATGAATCCGCGATGATGCGATTGAGATGAAGGTTAAAAGTCGGGATAATATGTTCTGATTACATGTTGTATGTACAATGTGTAGATTCGGATTATTAGCCCCCACAAAAGATACATATCAAACAATTTATTAGTTAACGCCGATCAGAACTTTTTATAAAAATATGGTACAATACCAAAAGTGGCCTCTAGAGTCATGGCATAGCGCGATGCTAAAAGGTTTGTTTTTCCGCAGAATCATTTTCCGCAGAATTTGTACCAAAAACGATTCCATACGTACCGTTCCCGAGGTTACCAAGAAACATATCAAACATTTTTTTTGTACTATTGTAGGAGAATAGGGCCAGGATGACCTCCCCAAAAATTTTGTACACTATTATCACTATATAAGGCCCAGTTAATCATCATAAACGTACTGTATTTATTGGGGTGTATTTTGTTGTGTATATACAGCCATAAATTTGTAATTCTGTGGAGGTAGTTAATTTTGGACGGTATTTTCCTTGGTATTATAGTGGTGTATCTACTAGATTCG
>JALLPC010000612.1:0-12216 GCA_036940045.1 Stephanocyclus meneghinianus | reverse complement strand
GCACCGAGTTTTACGGTACCACATTGTCACCAATAGTGACTGATATCAGTAGTTTTGGCGTGGAATCAGGCGAAAATAATGCACGCTCCGCTATATGGTAGCGCCCCCATTTTCATATCCAAACAAGCCAAAGCCCCCCCACAAAATACAAGGTATCTCGCCTTGAGATCTCGTTATCTTCAGAGCCTGAACAATGTCAACACTGCCATGACCGAGCCCAGTGATTCTAACAACATCCACCAAAATTGCCACTTTGTCGCCAGCATTGACAGATCTTCGGAAGCTGACAGAGGAACACCGAAGATTTTCCGTCTCTTTCTTATCATTTGCATTTATCGTCTCGCCAACGCGTGGATAATCCGAACTCAGTTTGACCCTGATGAATATTGGCAAACTTTGGAGCCTGCGTACTGCATGGTTTTTGGATCGTCTCATGGAAATGATGGACCAATCTCAGAGAGTGAAAGAATGAATAGTTTAACATATGGTTGCGCGCTGACATGGGAGTGGACAAGAAGATGGATACCATCAAACGATACAACAATATCCGACACAAGAAAAAATATTCACACGCATTTATTGCAGGCTGTGCATGGCCCGATTCGTTCGTTTGTGTCGATCCTCCCAACTTATTGGTATTATCTTGCCTGTCGATCGATCTTTGAATGGGTAAAGAGAAGTTCATCCGTGCGACTGAAATATTTCGTTCAACGTCATGCATCGCGTATAATCTCTAAAGGTCCAGCGCTGTTACACGCCGTGGTTGTTGCGGCTCCTACTGATTTGGCAGTTTGGATTATCGCTCGTCGTCTCAAGAATCTTGACAGCACCTATCATAAAGATCAATCAACTTCATCGGCATTTTGGGCATTATTCTTCTCTTTGACGTCGTGGTTTCATGGTTATGCATTGATAAGGACTTATGCCAATTGCTTTGAAACATTATGTTTAGTGTTAGGCGTTGTGTTGTTGGGTCCAGTAAGTTACCCTTCCTGCACCTCTTTTTGATAAGTAGTTTAATAAATGGACGCTCAACGATTTTGACAGGAACTGTTCGGCAAATCTGAAGGTCGAATGGCCCAACAACACAGGTCGAAAGCTAAAGTGGCATTTATTCTCGGTGGCCTCAGTGCGTGTGTCAGGTTTACTTCACTAGCAGCATGGGTACCTTTGGGTTTAACAGTTGCAATTCGCAGCGGTACTTTTGTAAATTCAAGTGATGAGAATTTTGAGAAGACGAAAAATGATCATATTGCGAAACAAGGAACAACGAGAAGTAAAACTTGTTCGGGAGAATACTATTACAACTACGAAGAGATATGCCGAACACTGTTTGGATTGTGTGCATTTTATGGGATAGTTGGGATAGTGTTGGGCTGCTTAATCGATCGTCTTATGTACGGATTTTGGGCAATTCCTTTTCTTGGTAACTTCCATTTCAATGTAGTTCTTGGTACGTGCTTGAATGACAACTTCTCTCCATTAATCGTATCGGGCTCAACTGAAAAAAACTTCCTCGAAACTTAAACGTTAGGTCTGGGGTCTCTGTATGGCACGCACCCTTTCTTGTGGTATATTTATGCTGGAATTCCAGCCATATGTGGAGCGTTGCTACCGCTCATTCTGTGGGAGGTTTATGCTTTGTATAAATCTATGTTCAATGAAACAACGAGAACATCAATCTCCCAACTCGACAGCACGAACGCAAGAATATCGCTCCTGAGAATCCCCCTTTCATATACGATCTTACATTCTTTTTCGGAGCATAAAGAGTTTCGATTTCTATTACCGATTTTGCCTCTTCTCGTTGTTTTGGCCGGCCACAGTATGGCTCAGCTAGTTGATACAATTCCCACCAGACGCAAGCCCTTAGCAGTGCAGATTGTCTTCATTGCATGTATTCTTCTCAATTTTCCACACCTCTTATACCTAGGAATCGTTCACCAACGAGGTCCTATTGCGTCGACTCAGTACCTCGCAGATGAAATTTCAACAAGAATTCCTAGAGAAGAACCGATCAACATTCATTTTCTCATGAGCTGTCATTCAGCCCCATTGTATAGTCACCTTCACATCCCCGGCATTCGTATCAGAGCCTGGCATTTAGATTGTCCCCCCGATTGTAGATCCCGGCATGACGTAGAATGTGAAAGCGATGCTTTTTCAAGTAATCCTCTGAGTTTTGTGGTNTTGGTACATGATGTGGTACCTTAAAAAAGATATGTTCTGCAAGGAACATGATCTTTTTGGATGATTTGTCATTTTTAAAATGGTCTGGCCGTCGTCCTTTTTTTTGGTTGGTCTGGCCGTCGTCTGTCATCCAGCGGAAACGTTCCATGTGGAACTTGTTTGTGCATCTGTGCGTATTTCATACACACGGTATTTTTTACGATTGTGTGCGCAATCGTATTAGCGATTGCATGAATGATCGTACGAACTATCTTTTCGATCGGTCCAGGGTTCAAACCTCTGGCCTTGCACACGATCTATTTTGTGGGACCAGGGTTCAAACCTCTGCCCATGCATCACGATCTTTTTGTGGGTCCAGGGTTTGGTTTCCTGGCTCTGATTGCCTGTTTTTAGGCCCGGTGTATCCTTGGCCTACTTCACTATAACAGGATTGTTAAATTTGGCAAGTGCTTCTGGAAGCAAATCTTGGGAACAGGAATGAGCTCCATCCAGCCCACCTTGGGTAGTCATATTCTTTAGATTTTTGGAAAGAAGTATCTCCCCCATCTTTTCACAAAACATCCTCTCACCAAACAATTTATCAATGCTGTCATCCATACCTGGAAGCCTTAATTGCCTCATCCAGGGTGAGGCACCCTTCCTGCATTTTAAAGAGCTTATGCCAAATCATGTTGGTCTTGAGTGGACCTTTTCCACTAACTCAAAGAGCTACAACTTTATTGACCTCACAGTAGTCATCACAATTGAAGGGGGTATCAAATCCACACTATGTGAATGGTACCAACACCTTGATATCCCACCTCCTTCTGCACAAACAAAACACATGTTAACTGATCCAGTCTTTGGGAATACACTCTTGATTCTCTGCCTCTGCTCCTGCAAATATTATGTCAAGCCTCACAACAACAATTTCTTTCAAAGTGCTGGCATGAGGGTATGAAATAGAAGAGTTATGAACCCCCTTTGAACAGAACATATGGATGTGCAAGAATTCATACAAAGCAATGTTATTGAGCACAAGAAAGACTGCTACAATCAAAAAGTCATCCAAAAACCAAATCTTCCTTAAACTAGAGTATTTTCCAAAAGAACTGTCATCAACAAAAATCCTAAAAATCTGGTATGAATGTATGTACATACATCCATGGCTCCTTCAAAATCATCCATAAAGAATATTCACAAAACCCCAATGGATGTACATCCCTTCACTGTTATCTACAGCCGGCCACTGAACCTTAAGAAATAGGATTCTGTTTGCAACATTATTCATAATGGTCAGAGGTGAGATGTCTCTCTTTACTTGGCCGAGTGAATTGAGTTTCATGCTCTCCATTTTTTAGGTCTGGCACTGACAGTTGCTTTGCAGCAGCTTTAGATATCATCACAAAAACAGAATTATCACAAAGAAGTTATCCGTAGCTCTTCTAGCACCATTACTTTTCTGATTCTTACCCCTTCTGGTCAAGTTGGGCAAATCACACCTACTATGCACCCCATCTGAGTTTTTTTGAAACAAACACTGAGTATGGTACACAGAGTACATAGAGTACAAGATCTCCTTCTGAAAGGACACAAAAGTGCCATATGTTGAGATCATACAGTGATGTGAGCTAATAGTATCTACATATGACATCTGTAGACAAGGTCCAAACTATGACCTAAATTAGGGACACAAAATGCCCAACAAAAACTGAATGTTCATAATTGGGGGAAGATTTCCACCAAAATTTGACAAGATCCTTTGGCAAGATCAGTTAGTCTTGTCAGGATCTCTTGAACAGCCTGATTAGGTGCACCAAGATCCTGGTTGGCATACAAGAATCCAACCGGGTATTGGAAAACCAAAACAATGATGTATTATGTACTTTACATGATAAAACCATGAGGACTAACATTCACCAGTCCTCAGTTTTAATGAGTAAAATAGCTCACAATTAATTAAATTAATTCCAAATCATCTGGAATATCTCTTCACATTTCCTTTGTAAAACATTAGACCAACAAACGGCTGATGTCAAAATATTTGAATGAGATTGATAATGGCAAAACACTCACTGATAACATGGTGGATAAGGAGACACACAAAGTCACTGTGTTTCTCTATCAGTCATACTCTACCTTCTTGGCAATCCAAAGTTCTATTTCTTACCTCTAAAAATTGGCTGGGGTTGAGAGTCCGATGGAATAGATCAGAAATATGAGCAAGTTCATTGGAGGAATGAAGCGCATTACCCAGGTGGCTAAGCAGCATCTTGGTTTGAAATTGACGGATGGAAAATTACCAATTCCTCTAAAGGTATACATCAACACAGCAGAGAAGCTGTTCTGAAGTGGAGAGAATGAAGACATTTTCTGTCATTTCTTCTTGGTTTTGGATTGGTACTTAATGAAATATGCTGAAATTTGTGTGGGGGCCAAAATTAATGATGTCTCTTTTAGAGATGACACATTGGTTTTTGAGTTCTCCAAGATAAAAGGGAATCAAAATGGGGTTGAATTTGCATGGCATGTTTATGCCATTACAAAAGCTCCTTGGATCTGTCCAGTGCTTGCATTTGTGAGGTATTTATTATGCCACCCTTATATACATTGTGGTGATGCACCTTTATTTCAAGGCAGTGCTAAGTACAGCCAAAACTTGACAAGATTGACAAAAACACTGAAAGAGATGGAAGCAGAGGAATTGGTTGGTTTTGAACCAAGCGACTTTGGTAGCCACTCAGCTTGCAGAGGGGTAGCAACTTGGGTACTAGGTGGTTGTACTGTTTCTCCTCCAATTGTTGCAATGTGTCTCAGAGCAGGATGGTCCCTTGGAGGGGTGAAGGACCGCAACCTATTTTATGTGAATGCTGGTGATCAGTATGTCAACCACTGTGGTAGTGCTCTGAAAACAGAGACAACAGAATTTGCTATTAGCAGAGCTTATTTTGAGCACACACTTGGGATCAGAAAAGGAAAAGATTGCAAAGAAGAAGAGCATTCAGATGTGGTTGAGAGAGAGAGAGAGAGAGAGAGAGAGAGAGAGAGAGATTGTCAATCAATTAAGAAGAATTTTAATCTGGTCGTCAACTGCTTTGCTACTATTTGTTACGACTACAAATACTTTCGCAACAACATCTGCCCAAGAAGTGCATCCTTCATGAATCATTGGTCTTCAATGACATCCCACATTAAATCTTTAGCACTGCCACCACTGACTACCCCTGGAATAACACACCATACACTCCGTTGTTCACAAGTATCCCACCATATGTTGTTCAATTAATTGAACTAAAAAGCATGCAGGTAAAGCTCAATAACCTCAAAGATTCTGTAATGGAGGAGATGAGATGTGAGATGGAGAAGCAAAGTTTTGGATCAATGGAATGCAACACAAAGAAAATTACCAATGCAATGACACGCAAAGTGAAGAACGGGGTTTGAACGAGACGCCAGACTTCGTTGTTGTCATGCAACACAATGCTCTCAAGATTGAAAACATATTGTTTAATGTGCTTGGAATGCGCCACGTTGCTAGCATTAGACACACAATCAAATCCTTCTCATGGCATCAGCAAGAAAATACTATCTGTGAGAATCGGTCAAGTGAAACAGCATTCTGCCATGATGCAGCTACTGTTCTCTCATTCATTCAGATTGACTTTGAACATGTTGAAATATATCAACAAAGCAACTATTCAATGATTATTTAAGTACTCTCTCGAAGTTCGTTTCCAAATTTATGTATAAGAAAATACTGGAACTCATCTTTCCAACGCAGAGTGCTCACACAACCCGGGAAACAACATTTAGTAAATTGATTACATAAAGTGCTTATTTTTTTCATTGTTGGTCCTTAAAATCTGATAAGATGAGTTCAAGAGTGGCAATAGAATGAAAATGACTATGATCCGTAGGCCTGTGTCCTCTTTCAAAAATGTTCATAACTCGACATCATCTTTTTACGATTCTGTGAATCAGAGAAGGACACTTGTTTTACATGAGATTTTTTGCTTTCACGATTGCCCCACATTTATGGTTTTCATAAAAGTAAACTGCCTTGAACGACCGCAGCCCCCATGTCTCATTCATACTTTCCCTATTATGTGTGTCTATCATTGTCCTGGATTGTCTCAATCGCTGTTAGTAATCCAACTTGCTGAGGTATCCAATGTGTTCTGGCATTTCAGCATGTCATAATGAGGTCATCAATAAATCATTGAAACCAGACACCCCCGGGTCACTGCCTTCTCTCTAGCTAGAACAATGTGCACAACATGTGCCTAATCCAAAAGTAACAACAATCAGCTGGTGGCTATGGAGATTCAGAGGAAAGGGCATTTGGCGCTGGAATCAAACATTTATATATGATTCAATCTCAACATCCTTTCCCAAAAAAAGAGCAAAAAGATACTCCAGGGTGGGTTTGGGGAATTTTAAAAGAACTAAAGAGCTAGAGAGATCACAGCAAGGAGACAATTGATCCCGCGAGATGGTTCAAAGTCGTCACTGATAGCCATGAGGCCAAGAATGAGCCAATGGAGGAACACCAATCCAATCAGCTGTGCTCCACTCTCATCCAAAGAAATAAAAAATTTAAAACATCTAAATTTTCCCACTGGAACTTCCCCCTTCATGCTTCCTCACCTGAAGTCTCCACGCAACAATAAAACATTGAAACCAGACACTACCCGGTCATTGCCTTCACTTTAGCTAAAACAATGTGCACAACATACACCTAATCCAAAAGTAACAATAACAACAATCGGCTGGCAACTGCATTGATTCAGAGGAAAGGATGTTTGGCATTGGAATCAAACATTTATGTATGATTCAATCCCCCACCCTTTCCCAAAAAAGGTGCAAAAAAATGATCTACCATCAATTCTCCCACATCTAATCTTAATGGAACACAGAGAAAGCAAGAATCGGGACTGCTGAGCTGCATTCTCACCAATGTTCTTCCTAGTCTCGGCATTGTTTGGACGATTGCATTGTCTTGGGTCCAGTCTGGAAACTCTCAAATCATGTTCTGGAACATGCCTGTGGAATTGACAACAAAGCATTCATTAGGAGACATTGTGGCTAAACTGCTCCACTTGCTTCCAAGTGTAATGAAGAAAGGCATCCAAATACCATCTTCCAATCATCATGATGTTGTACACAGGGTGCTCCCCAAGATACATGGCCATCACTGCACCCAATCTAATTGAATGTGTGCCCATTTCTTTTGTTTAAAGCCCAATTTCTCTTCACTGATCACTGAGACAGTATCACAATATTTGATTCTACTGTACCTCCAAACTGTAAAAACAGGAGTGACTCAAGTGCCCCCTCTGTATCCCCAGATACTTCTAACTATTTCTATCCAGATTCTGACTTGACAAAGCAACATGTCACCTGAGCATATTTTGGTGACTGTACCCATCTTATTGTCCCTTTTCTGCCATTCAAGATTATTGACACACAATCTGCAAACTCTAATTGAGGATTATCTTGCTTGAGTTCAATACCATCTTTGAAAAAAACAAAATTTTTCTTAGTCGAAGGATGTCTGTCCTATTCCTTTCTGCTTGTGGAACCAAAACATATGTATAAGACCTGCAAGTGAAAAAGAAACCTCCAATTGGAAGTTGGGAGATTGCGTGTTTGGTTTTGGTGCTCAGATTTTTGGCTACCTCCCTTAGCATGCAGCTGGGGAGGGCTTTTTGTTTAATTGAATTGTCATTGTCATTTTTGAAGCTTCTATAAAGTGAGATAAAAGTCTTCCAAGCTCTTCATCTTCATCTATGGTGAGGTTTGGTCTGTTGTTCTCCATGAAGGATGATGCCACATACAAAATGGCACTTCTGACTGTGCCTTCAGCCAGGGAGTCATGAGATTGTGATTAAAAACATCTGTCATGCAAAGCCAAGATGAAGGCTACCAAGAGCTTAAATCTCTGGCCTTTGGAGAAGCTGTCAAGGAAGGTATCTTTGGTGATACTGACTGAGTAACACCATCTCTGCCACCTATCCCATGCCCTAGCTTAGTTTGCTTGTGTTGTTCCTGTAACTGCTCTTTCATGGGAAGCCTCCACAACAATAAGGTCAGCCATGAGACACAGCAGTAATATTTTGAAATGCTTTGAAACCCGTTTGGTAACAAATTGATGAAAAATGTTAGTCAATTCTTCATCTCTTCTGTCGTCGTCCTGCGAGAGGTCATCAGCAACAAAATTTTTGACTCCAGGGAACCACTAGCTATAATCTTTGAATCCAGCTTCCAGTAGGTTCATTGCATGATTTTGGGCAATAGAGTCATCTCCTTCTTCTAAAAAAATGTCATTTTGGCCCAGTCTTCCGAGGTTGTGCTGTCTGTCATGGAGAGGGATAAGTTGTCTTGTTTTATTCTGCCATTCAGGATGTCAATCCATGGAGTTATAATTGCCACCATGTGTTCAAGAAAATTATTGGATGCTCAAAATTGAAACTCAACAGCAATGTAGAAATGCCAGGCCCACTCCTCATGACTGTAACCTCAAGGGCCTGCAGGCCCGTAGTTTGGTCTGTAGACATGGGTCGGGAAAAGACGAGCAATTTGATTTATGCTTACTCCCTTGGCTGCTCTCTCCAGGAAGAAAAGTATCAGTTGCAAGTCGTTGAGGCACCTCTGATTGATTTTTCTTTTTCTTTTGTTCATAGCTCTTCTCATACGATCTCTCAACCTACTGAGGAAGTGGAATACAAATGGAATGATGATGCCAAGATTGATAAGTCTTCTAATTAAACTGTCCAGTTCTTTTTCATTTGTTTCCTTCTTCCTAATCAGTCTTTTACCCCTGTACTCCAGACAATAACCCACGACCTTCTAAAATCAAAGAACTGGCCCAAGATAGTTTTGAGCTCATCAAGTCCAGCTTCAGCAAAACATTTAGCAATGCGACCATATCATCTCTTTGGATGGGTTCATTGAAGTCAATTGGTCAAGCCACTGTGTGAATTGCCAACAGGCTTGCTCTCCCTAATCTCATATTGTTGCCTGAGTTTTGAATGTCCACCATAAGGCCAATGGAGTTGTTGACATAAAGGTCCTCTTGTCCTCTTGGATTGACAGGGATATCAATTGCCAACTCTCATCCAATTCCAAAGGGACCATAATCATCCAAAATTTTCTTTTTGGGAACCATATTTTGATTTAGAGCATGCAGTTCAGTGGGGTCCCAATCTTTGCATGTGATGAGTGTGTTTTTGAGGTCACAAAGTGATTTGGCAATATCACTCCACTCTAGATGAAAGGCCTTCCACCAAAACTGAGTATCAGAGAAATGATGGCTACGTTTTCTGTGGGAGGTTGAGCATAAGTTTGGATGACAGTTTTTGTATTCAGATGGCACCTTCTGAAAGCTGATTTGTAATTGACTTTGAAAGTTAATATTCTTTAATTTGGGGATTTTTGACATGCCGTTACTGCCCAGTTAATCAATTAAATGATGCATTTGCTGAGTAGACAAGGAGGCAATTCATCAGTCATGACTCTGCTGTTAACTGACTTTCATGATCCCCAAAGGACTTTCATCGTGGGTCAATCTTTGTTTCTCCCTGACTTTCCCAAGCTCATCAATCATGTTCTGGTGCATTATATTCATGGGAGCCATGAGAGCACCGGGTATCCTCATTATTTTTGGTAGAGGAATGACAAGACCATATCTGTGAGAGACATCCTTTCTGTGAGTTCTTGCCACGGAGAATAGTTCTTGTTCCCTCCTTTGTGTTTTTGTGATTCTGGATTCAATTGCCTCTTCCAAGTCTCTCAATGTAACTGAGTCTTCCAAATCCTCTACAGGACAGTCTGATCCAACTTCAAGAATGGATGTCATCCTCTTCCAGTTTGGGTGCAACTGAAAGATATTTTCAAGTTGTTTTGTGTTCCTGAATCCAGAATTCAGATTCATTGTCTAGGGTGGAATCTTTCTGGGATTGAAAGCCTCCTTGAGATCTTCTTATGCTTTGTAGGGATGCAAAAGTTTCTTTCTGCTGCCTCCATTGTAAGTTCAAAGCTGAAGTTTGGTTTTGATGGTTTGGGAGAAGGAGAAACGATCACTTCTCTGATTCTTCTGCTGAAGTCTCCTGGCCAGATGTGACAAAATGTTCCGAGATATGGTTTGAAAATTTTGGCAGCAACTGTGTGGGTTAGAAATCATTTTTTTCTAATTGTTGGAAGTAATGCCTTCCTCGGCACAAGATCATGTTGGAATGTGGTAAACAAGGACTAATCCAACCTTGCCTCTTGTGATTTCCTGGGGTCTTATCTGACCCCAACATGATTCTTTTTCTTTAAAACCTGCCCTCAATTGACTTCAACTTTGATCCATTGTCTTCTAAAGCTTTTCACAGTATGTACCTTTTGTGATTCTGTACATTTCCCTGTGACTTACCCAAAAGTTGTTAGCATGATTAATTCCTTTTGTTCTGTTCCTTTCTCCAATTTCCTTTCCAGGCTCCTGCAGAATCTCCTCCATCTCCATGTCCACATTTGAGCTGATTCTTCCATTACAGTTCCAATCTACAATGATTTCATCTGACTCATTTCAGCAAATGTTGGGTAGTTTCTTCCCTACTGATGTCTCAGTCTCATCCTTCAGCACTGCCTCAGTCGCCTCCATTTGACTATATTCAATTCTATTTTTTTCAACCTTACCTGAAACATCTACTCCTTTTGCTCACAGGATTCCTGAAATCTGGCAAATATTTGAATCAGGGGGTTCTCTCTCAGGTTGGACGCAGTCAATCCCCAACCCAATGAGTCAATCTTGACAGGGTTTGAGGAAGCTTTTAAACTGGGCCACTTTCTTTGCTGAAATATGGTCCTTTTTAAAATGACTGGCTGTATTTTTGCAATCGTTGAAACAGTCTCCTTTTGCATGCCAATGTAAACACATCTTAGATTTTTTGTCCCAGCAGACTCTATTTTTGATGTGCTTTCCACAATTAGCCCTCTTCCAATCCTCTCCATCTATCATCTTTAGATCTGGGTGTTGGTCATTGTTCTGAACTCTTTCCTTTTTTCTTTCCATCTCTCTCTCTTTAGAATTTGGTTTTAGCTTTTTGCTCTCTCTTTGTCCTCATTGTTCATTTTTGATCTTAGGTTCAAGAGAAAATTGTGGATCCAAAAGCATAACAGTTGCTGGTAGTTTCATATTGAATTCTCCAAATGAAACCTTCTGGACAAGAGCTGGAAGTTGATGGCCCAGTCGTTCAATTCAGTTCTAACATTGACCGTTCTGCTTTGACCCAGCTATTTTTGAAATCTGATGTCAATGGCATATAAGAATTTTGTTGCAAAAGATTTCTCCCCAGAGATCATATCTTTCAAGTCATGCTTGTTTGCCAAGATGTCATGGAAAAGTGAGTGAGTTGCCTTGCTCCCAATGCTCTGTTTTCCAAAAAAGATAGCACAGGCACAACAGAAGTACATAATCTATTGGACCAATACATTGAAATCACAGGGTGCCTTGATAGTCTGCTTCGCTGACACTTTTCTTTCATCAAGAGTTTTCCCATTCCCCTCAGTTTTCAGCAGATGAATCAGGAGGGCCCGGCTTGTTCTGCCTTTGGTCAATACTAGATCTCTTTTGCTAAAGCAGAAGCAAGAGAAATTGCAAGGGGCTCCTTTGTTTGGGTACAAAAAGTTTCCCATGTAGAGAGCCTGAAAGCTCTGATTGAAATGTATGTCATTCATCCTCAATGTTTCAAACTGGAACATTAGTTCTTGATCAGCCAAACCTGCTGAGTCACTGTTGAAAAAGGCAGAACAGGAGTCTGGAATTGTCTCTGGTGTCTCATCACATACAGTTGCGACAGCATTCTTAAGCATGGCAAAAACAGTAGAGTGGAGATTTTTGACTTTGTCCTTCTTGCTCTCTTTTTCTTCTATAGCTTGCCTCAGTTCTCTTGTCTTCTTAGACTCTGACATGAGCCAAGGATGCTCTTTTGGAACCCTCAGCAGGATTGGACCCATCAACAGATCTAACAGGATCCAAGAAAGGGTACAACAGGGTACCAAAAT
>JALLPC010000611.1:0-12224 GCA_036940045.1 Stephanocyclus meneghinianus | reverse complement strand
TTCCGATCTACATTGATGGTACTGCCCTGTGCGACTCAATACATACCTTGTGCAATGGTTGCAGCATATGATGCGGCAGAAGACATGGTGGCAAAGAGGAAGTGAAGAAGGAAAAAACTCATCGAAGGCTTGCCGGTAGAAGGCAGGTATTCAATTGAAAGAATTGCATTTGAATAATTGGAAAATGTGGGCATATTGTGTTGTTATTGCGATGGGGAAGGATGCCTTTTCTCACATGTGTGATGGGAATATGTGTGGTTGTGCACATATTTCCAAAATAGTTCCAATGCGGGTGCATTGGAATTGATAGGATACGGGTGTGTATCATGTAAGGGTATCCTGATGGCCTGGTGTAGTCCGTGCTGGGTATATAAGACTGTTAAACCAAATTTGTGCAGAACTGATTTTGACTCTTACCCCAAAGCAGACAAAAGATACCACCCAGAACACAGTTAGCAATTTTTGGCTTATGGGCATCAGTCTAATCAGAGTCAGTCAAGCTAAACGTCTGTTTTATTCGCATTCACCATACTCATGGCTGGAGGAAAGATACCTTTGAAATCTTGCCAATTTTGACTATTTCAGACTAACTTCCTTATGAGGTAAACTTTTTTGGTGCTTTACATGGTGTGTGGTTGAAGGGGTGAGTGTGTTGGTCAATGTTGTTGGTTCGTTGCGTATAGTATGGTATGACGTGGTGCAAAAATATAATGGATGTGGCTCAGATTTTTGATCTGGGAGACGGACAGTCTAGCCGGTCAGGAAACCTTCACCCCCCAAAAGTCGGTTCTTCACAAAAATGGTTATGGTACATACTGGGTGCCTGCCGTAATTCGTTTTTTCGCCTAAACGCCAAAAAAACCAAAACCAAATGTTAAATTTGGCTCGGATTTAGCCACGATTTAGCCATGCCTTGCTTAAGGTTGTGCCGTAATTAATGTTTGACTAAAGGGGTATCAAATTCTTAATTCGGCAAATCTTGTCGAGATTTGGCAAATCTTGTCGAAATGTTGGTGAATGTGTGTTGAAAAATTATGGCGCAATGAATTAGAATTCTTGCAACAATAAAAAATGGGATGTTATTTTGGTAATTCACTGGATGCATTCATGGGATATGGAGAAAAATTTGGTTATTTGACCAAAGTTGGAGTAGAAAAGTTTTATGCAAAAAACAGCCTGTCAGGACATTTCAACCTTTTGCCCAAATAAATCACAAAAAATCGATTGGGCATTTAGTTCAGGTTTGGTTCGTGTTTGGTTCACCCAAATATTTGGTTTTTGGGGCGTCTAGGCAAAATACCAATTATGTCAGGCACCAAATAAATGCTTGATTTGGGCATTTGGTTCCAATTTGGTTTGACTGTGAGCAACCGAAATATTTGTTTTTTTTGGCATTAGGGCAAAAAATCAAATTATGGCAGACCCCCAATGGCACAAAAGGATTGTACAATGGGTGCCTGCCGTAATTTGTTTTTTGACCTACGCGCCAAAAAAACCAAATATTTGGGCAAACCAAACACAAACCAAATCCAAACCAAACGCCCAAATGTATCGATTTTTTTTAATTTATTTGGGCAAAAAGTTGAGATGTCCGGACAGGCTGTTTTGCCTAATTCAATTTTCTACTCCAACTATGGTCAAATAGCCATTTTTTTCTCTGTATCCCGCGAACGCATCCGGTGAATTACCAAAATAACATCCCATTTTTTATTGTTGCGAGAATTCTAATTCATCGCGCCATAATTTTTCAACGCACATTCGCCAAAATCTCGATGAGATTCGCCAAATCTCGACAAGATTCGCCGAATTAAGAATTTGATACCCCTTTAGTCAAAAAATAATTACGGCACGACCTTAAGCAAGGCCTGGCTAAATCGTGACCAGATCCGAACCAAATTTAATAGTTGGTTTTGGTTTTTTGGGCGTTTAGGCGAAAAAATGAATTACGGCAGGGCACCCATTATGGCAGGCACCCCTTAGATTTTGACAGATTTTACCCATCTTCCTTCAAATTAAGATCCACACGAAGTCAGCTTTGGAGCCATGGTGACATTAGGAAAACGTCGAACGCGAGGCAGAGGCGACGTCCTCTCCATAGACTTGTTGGACGACAGTACCGAATGGACTGCGCCTACAGCCTCCGCTTCCAGCTCACAATCCAAGATTGTATCGACCCAATCAGCGTCGAAACAGCCCAATTCCTCTTTAAGTAACAAGAAGGATATTTTATCGGATCCTCGTCTCGCCATCTTTATGGAAAAAGCTCGATACGAAGCCTTCGTCGATCCCTATCGCGGAATATTTCCGTGCTTTCCCCTCCCCGTTGCACACAATACAAATAATGGAAGCCACTGTTTCAGCCAAGATTCAGTTCAAAACAACCCAAGCGAAACAATTTCTACCCTCCGCCCCGGACAAGATGTCTGGGTGTACACACGCCAACCCGCAGTAATCATCTCTGTTGACGACGATCAAAAACATGCGATCGTCAAGTGGTCCACGCGACAAAGTCACGAACGAATCGTAATGGGAAAAATTTCCCCCATGGCCGAAAATGCTAACACAATACGCGGAAGGAATCCTTCGAATTGCGATGTCAGTGCGGATGATGCGTTAAGGCGGGAGGTCGACATTAAGTCGGAGAAGCTCAGTCCTTGGATGGAGTGTCGGAATGTGTTGAATGATACCTCCACATGGAAATATACTTTTCCAGGAGGACTAGATGTGGATTGTCTCCATGCTAAAGACGATGATGCCGACAAAAGCACCGCGACGAAGGACATATTGGTCACGTGCAACTGTCCTAGTGTTAACACATGGGCCCAAGAAGAATGGGACGCATTGGAAAAAGAACGATTGGCAAGTATGAAAAAGAAACGGATAAAGTCAGGGAAGCGTATGCGTCAAAAGGAGAGTGAGGTTGTAATTGTGGATGGAAGTGGAGACGAGGAAGAAAACGATTCCGAAAAGAATTTGATTGTAACTGGGGTCGTGCCGTTGAAAAACAGAATTGTTTGTGGTAGGAGAGATGATCACGATGAATGCCCTTGTGATTACAATCCGGTATGTGCTTTTGGCATCTTATCATACAGTATATGTTCCAGAAGACTATAACTCACCAGTTTAATTGATTGTCCTGTGAATCGCTCCCTTGGTACATTATTTTGCATGAATGTTAGTTCTGTCTCGCTTCTCTTGGTGGTATTTTCGATGAGTATCGCTATAACGTTGCAAAAATAAAACAGATGCTCACAGAAACATCCGAAGTAACATTGACCGAGGAAAACTTCGCATCGTTATTGCTTCAGAACTGGTCAGAAATGCCCATAAAAAATTACAAAAAGCGAGTTGCTGAGCAGAATGGAAGAGACGACAATGGCAGAATTCGCGGAAGCATCATTGTCAACAGACAGAATGTCCAAACCTACATGCTAAAAAATATCTTTTGTTCAAACGGGGGAGGACCTGCAAGTATTGAACGGTGTATGCAACGGTTGCAAAATCACCACAAGTCTCTCATCCTCCCATCCTTGCAAATTCCATTATCAAACGACAGCACAAACATTCAGTTATCCAAACCTCCTGGCCTGAGAAACCTTGGTGCCACATGCTACCTGAACAGCCAGCTTCAATGTCTTGCGCAGAATTTAGGCTTCATACACGGTTTGTTATCGTGGAGGCCG
Organism: Stephanocyclus meneghinianus; assembly: GCA_036940045.1. NCBI lineage: Eukaryota > Bacillariophyta > Thalassiosirophyceae > Thalassiosirales > Thalassiosiraceae > Stephanocyclus > Stephanocyclus meneghinianus. Next base: position 8,541 of record JALLPC010000611.1, on the reverse strand, counting down.
ACGTTACCAGCATCGTCAGATCAGAGGTCCGTTTCCTCTGCAAAAAGAATGAACAATGTGTTGTTCAGTATGCAGTCTATCATCGCTAGAATGAGATACGGGCACGAAAGTATTATTTGCACGAATGAATTTGCCTTGGCTCTTGGACTTGAAAACGATGAAATGCAAGATCCAAATGAGGTAAGTGATGACCATTCGCGTCACTCATGATTTTTTGTTGATTCAAAAATGCTCACACGGAGCTTGCCGGGCAATAGTTTGCTGGCTTACTATTCGATAGAATGCAAGATTCATTCAAGCAATGTGCTACTATTTCTGGGCAGACAGAGCTTGACAATTTGATACCGTCAATATACTGGGGAAAATCCAGCATTGAGACATCATGTTCTGAATGTAGTTACACCTCTACACGTATTGAAGATTTCAAGTGCCTTCCCATTCCAATTATCGACTGTGAAAACGAGTCTAGAAATTCTAGAGCGAAAGGAATTTCAAACGATGTCGATGTGCAACAATTACTGCATCGCTCTCTTTATCCGGAGTCGCTGGATGGCGACAATAAATATCTTTGCTCAGGATGCAACAAAAAGTGTGATGCCATGAGATGCCCAAAATTTGAGCATCTTCCTCCTGTTCTTAACCTGCAATTGAATCGTTATGTATTTGATCGCGAGACTCTCTCCAAGCAAAAGCTTACAACGAAAGTTCTTTTGCCTCATACGTTACATGTCCCTTTGAAGGGTGATGACACAAAAACTTATGTTCTTGTTGCAGTCCAAAACCATCTGGGAAATTCAGCGCACGGTGGTCACTACGTAGCCAATGTTTTGGATTGGAGCACAGGAGTGTGGTTCGAGTTCAATGACGAAGATGTAGACGTACTCGAGGATGGCCCACTGGCTGGCTTTTATCCTGATAAATCAAACAACGCGAATGGAGAAGACAAGAGGCATAAAATTAATGGGAGTGCAGATGCTTACAGTTTACTGTATGTTGAGAAGAGTTACCTTGCTTTGCAATCACAAAGTGACTTGATGCGTTATGGAGAAGGTTGTATAGCATGTACATCTCACAGCAGTTCGACAGCGGACGCTGATGTCTATCGACATCATTCGAGAATGAGACAAGAGAAGTATAAACTCGAGGAAGAGTAAGTTGCATGACTTAGTTATGATTTGGATTCTCATAGTTGTTGATTATGTCACATTCGCTCTTTTCATGCGATAACTCCTGAACAGATCACAAGAAAAGAAATCGAGGGAACAATTAAGGGTTGACTACAGGAAACGTCGAATTTTAAAAGAGCTTCTCCTTCCCCACTCCAAGATGATACATTTTAATCAGTCACAGAGTAACAGTTGCAATGTGCTTGTCGGTTCAGATGTTCTAAAACGATTCTTTTCATGCACTGACGGATTAAAGGATATTTTCGAGAGTGCGTCAGAACTATCAATCCTTGATACCAAATATTTGCTGTGTAAACATGGAGCAGGTAAGAATGCTAGTAATTTTTATCGTATTAAATGCATTGTTACTTACACATAAAGCTCTCTTCTGGAACAGGAATCCACCCCCAAAACTCAGCAAAGTTGAAGCTGCTTTCAAAAGAAGTTTATGAAATTTTTTCGAATATTCTCCAAGCAGAGTTCCAACTGTTCTTGAACGATGAAGTATCTTCCGAAGGAAGAGCAAAACAATCCGTTGCTACCAGCAATCATGTGTTTGAGGTCGGAAAAAATGTTTTTTGTGATGAGTGCAGCACATCTTATCAACATGAAATGAGGCAAAAGTTCGTTGTGTTAGAGGTGAACATCATATGTGTGATCTCTTAGTGTCTCCCATCGACTGTCTCGCCTCTCTAACAAAATCGTTTACAATCGGCAGAATTTGATAGAAATATACGGGGCATTACTTTCAGAATCAAACGATCTTGACATAGTTCATGACATACAAGAAGGGGCATGCACTATATCTCGTAGTTTTGTCAGTTCCTTCCGTAAGTACGTTGAGGAAGTTATTAAATCTCTCTTTGGTGGGTCTATTAAAAAAACAGAGAAGATTCCATCAGGCGGCGCTTTGTACTCCCTTGATTTTAGTGAACTCCTCAACGAAGGCACGGCCGACGACAGTTCAAGCCCTGAAAAGGCTTCAGCTGAGAATGAACGCTTAGACATTTCTGTCAATTCCAGAATAACGTGTAAGTTTGAATTGGTGTTTATTCTTTCATTCTATCATTATCGTGATATCTTGTCCGATATGTTTTGTCTGACTCATTCGGCTTCACTAACAGGCTTTTTCCCTCATGTTAGGTGTTCATGGTAGTTGCAATATGATGCACAATCGGAGGTGTGCACGTCGGATACCCAAAACTTTGTGGACCAAGATTGTGGAGATCTTCCCAAAAGCTATCATGCATGCTTATGAGTTGCCGAATAATGTTTGTATCGGGAATTGCGGAGAATGCTTCCTTGATAAGCAGGCAGCGGACCATTTCCCAATGAAACTGAACGAGTGGAAGTGTAACGTTAAACAGAATCCCAGTTTGTTGAAATTACTCCAAAACGAGTATCATCCGATGTTCAATAAAGGAAGCGGAAACTTTTACATTCTCCACCGTGACGAAGTTCAAGGGTGGCGAGATGCCTATTCCTATTTGATCAAATCAAAAAAGAATGCCCCCATCGATACAGTTAGAAACAAACTGCTTCAACTGTGCCCACGTTCGTCAAGTTTGCTCATTTGTGAGAAACACCAGAAGTCAATCGGTCTGCCAACGTTTTCTCATGAAAGACAAAGTGTTATTCCATTGACAGAGTGCAATCTAGAAGCTTTTAGCAAAGAGGATTACGTCGCCCTTCGAGATTCAGTAATCGCCTTGGGAAAAATTTTGCATGAAAGTGGATTTTCACCATTAGCATATTGCTATGATGCTCCAAGAGCAACTATTTGGCAAGAAGGTGAAGAACTTGTTCTGGTGGAGGTTGAGCCCGAATTGTGCACTGAGGGCTGTACTTTTGCAGTGAGTAATGAGGACGCTGTAATAGATGTTGAAGACCACAAACAGAGTGACGTTGGGGATCAAACTCCACCTGAAAACATGTGAGTTTCAACATGATAATACACGTCTTTCTCTTTAAATTTCTCACTATCAGGTAGACGATTAACTCTTTTTTGAATTATAGTGAAGAACAATCATATGAGTTATGTGTACATGAGATTCAAGTTGGCGTTGATTTAGAAGTTGCAGCCTCTAACATTCTTGCCGACATATCATCTGAGCTCTCTGATGATCTTCCCGCGAGCCGAAGATCTCGTCGCAATAAGAAAAGGCCCGGCGGTTTCCCAAGCCACTCGGTCCGAATTCCAGTCGACGGTAATGTTGCCCAACTCCGACTGCTACTGCACGAGCAAACGGGGAAACGGTTGTTTGGCCAATGCCTTCATCTAATTCACGAGTCTTCACCGCAAAGCCAGTATGGGGTAATCGAATTGGCTGAAAAGGACAACTCAAAAGAATTCTGTCAATTCGTCCATGGCGAAGGCAAGGCTGTTCATCACATTTTAATGACTTACAAAGATGCTGATTTCACGAATGACCAAGACGGCAAGAGTATTAGCACACGATCAAGAGTTCCAAAAATTGATGCGGGAAAAGAAGAAGTCATTTTGGCGGCTCTCTCTGAAGTGGCGTTTCGGGGAACGAAATCTTGTGACCATGTTGTTGGCCCAGGAAGAAAAGCAAAGAAAAGGAAAGAGGAGAAAGGATTCCGTGGGACATTTCTCCAATTATCACCTGCTGACAATGAAGTCCATCACGAGGACGGTATTTTGAACCCATCTGCTTTGCCTGTCGATGTCACTGCTAAACTGGATGAAGAGGAAGCAGACGACAGAACTGGCGGCTGCAATGGTCGTTCAGCGACGTTTTAATTTTAGCAGTAGCTTCATAAATTCACAACAGAGCATAAGGTCTTTTAATATTTACATAGCGTCGTTTCGAGAGATAAAGCAGATGCCTTAGAGCATGTCGGGTTTTAGCTCGCCAGCTTCTGTCTGAGTAGACGAAAAAGAGCTTCGTGAAGATCTAGCCATGCCAATTCCTCCACTTCCATCATCTACGTCCACAACTAGTAACGCGCCATCCTTCTCGCGCATGATGACAACAGTTGGCATACCGTCTTCTCCTGTGTTCAATCCCATGTCAACTGTCGCGTGATCACCCTCTTGCAAGAAGCCACGAACGATAGCATCACTAACTGCATCTTCGAAGAGTCTCTGCGCTGCTCTACGCAGTGGGCGCGCACCAAACTCTGCCGCATTCATACCCCCATCAGCTACAATTGCATCAATGAGAGACTCTGATGCCGATAAGCGGATCATTCGTTCCTTGAAGGCTCTATCAATCGATGCGTCAACGATAGCGTTTGCAATGTCCCTTAAGTTTTTGCTTTCCAATGGAGAAAAGACAATGATTTCATCTATCCTGTTGAGTAGCTCAGGTTTCATTTCTTTGGACAGCTCCTCTTGAACAACTTCAGACAGAGCAGCATATTCTCCTGCAGCATCATGGCTTTTCTCTCCATTAACTTGCAGTTCACCATCATCGTTAATTTCATCACCCATGACATACTCTTCGAAGCCTTCTCCTCGTCGTTTCTTCTTCTTACGTCTTTCAATCCCACCCATCGCGCGATTCAGCCTCTGCTGGCCTACCAACTCCATGATTTTTTGACTACCCACATTGGAAGTCATAACTAATATTACATTTTTGAAGCAAACAGTCCGTCCTTTTCCGTCGGTTAGGAGCCCATCTTCCATGACTTGCAGCAAAACGTTCAAAACGTCTCTATGCGCCTTTTCGATCTCGTCAAGGAGTACAACGCTATGAGGAGCTCGACTTTATTGTCAATTCGTAAATCGAGCGCATAAGAAGTTGAATCTGTCAAAGCCTATAACGAAATGCAGTAGAACTCACCGCACTGCCTCTGTCAATTGCCCTCCTTCTTCATACCCTACATATCCTGTTGAATGATGTGATGCAAGAATTAATGAATAAGTCGATAGCACCCATCTACAAATGAAGCCTAAATAATATTCAAGCACACACCTGGCGGAGGGCCTGTAAGCCTAGATGCAGTATGCTTTTCCATGTATCTGTGAACAAGAAGTAAAAGAAATGAGAACGATGCCACCAAAAGTCAAAACAGATGCAATAAAATACATGATCTTACTCCGACATGTCAATTCGCACCATGTCCTTTTCGCTTCCGTAGTATTGGGCTGCTAGAGTTTTTGCTAACCAAGTCTTTCCCACTTTTCGCACATGCAAGGAAAAGCACGATTCAGAATACGACATTAAAAAGTGTCCGCTCAGTTTTCACTCTCCAAAACTGACCTCCAGTGCTTCCACAGAACAAGAATGACGCAACGGGACGTCCAGCATCACGAAGCCCACTGCGAGCCCGACGAACGGCACGAGCGATAGATTTAATGGCACGGTCTTGTCCTTTCACTCGCGATGCAAGAGATCCTTCGAGGTTAAGCAGAGTCGAAGATTCAGTAGATGTCAGCTTGCCGATTGGAATGTTGGTCCATTGAGATATAATTGCAGAAACTTCATGCTCTGTCACGACAGGCGTTTCGGAGAATGATTTGGGAGACTGATACGAATGCTTGATATGAGCTGCAGCGCCTGCTTCGTCAAGTAAATCGATGGCTTTGTCGGGAAGAAATCTGTCAGTCACGTATCTTTCACTCAACTTGGCAGCAGCCACCAAGCTCTCAGGAGTGTAGGTGACTCCATGATGTGCACCATACTTTTCAGCAATGGTAGTTAAGATTTCCACTGTCTGTTCAATTGTAGGTTCTTTTATCATGATGGGTTGCAGTCTCCTTTCTAACGCAGCATCTTTCTCAATGTATTTTCTGTATTCCGAAATGGTTGTGGCTCCAATGACTTGAAGCTTCCCGCGTGAAAGAGCGGGTTTGAGCATATTTGCGGCATCGATTCCTCCTTCTGCAGAACCGGCGCCGACTAGAGTATGAATTTCGTCAATGAATAGTATTGTAGGTGGAGCCCTATCATCGGTAACTTCTTCGACAATTGCCTGAAGTCTCTCCTCAAACTCCCCTAGAAAATTTTTTCATGTTTCATGCGTCCCAAGTTAAAAATCATCACGTTAAATGATGTGAGAACATCACGAGCTGAACGATTCATCAAAAATCAAGAATCTACACAACTACACACCTCGATACTTGGTCCCAGCAACTAAATTAGCAAGCTCCAAAGAAACAACCCGATGATTTCTCAACCTCTGCGGACATAACTTTGCCAGTTCTTGAATCCTCGCCACCTCCTTTTTCTTGATAAATTCTCCATCATCATTTCTGTCAAAAAGTTCATCTAATCGTTCTAGCATGGAGGGTGCTGCAAGTATTTGTGCAATGCCTTCGGCAATGGCAGTTTTCCCTGGGTTGTTTTTCCATGCCAAACGATACATAATGAAAACGATAAGAAAGGGTAGAAAAATGACATGGCAAACGATGTACAGCAAGTGTCTCACCAACTCCAGGCTCTCCCATCAAACTTTGAATCAAATCATCATGGAAGGTGTTGAGCATTTGTGAGTATTGGGTACAAGAATTGACTAAGTCTCACTACATACCATGGATTATTCTTCCTTCTTCTAACCAAAGTCCTAACGGCAGCACCAATTTCGTGATCCCTCCCACTAACTGGATCCAACTCCATCCTCCTCGCCGCCTCCGTCAAGTCCACCCCCACCTGCATCAAAGTGGGTGTAGCCAAATCCCCATCCTTCCCGGTAACCAACTGCGGCCCGTCGGCACTCTCCGGATACTTGATATCCATGATCAACCTCCGACAAAACTCGACGCTGGAGAAGGAAGTGCTATCAATCCCCTCCATCCTCAGAAACACGGCCAATGCCCCCTTGGCATATCCCCGTTCTTCCACGGCCGCATCAATCTCGTCTGGAACTCTTCCCACGAGAGGATCATATCCCAATAGCGCCAACAGCACGTGTTCGGAATGCACCGTTCCGCTCTGCAAGGAATCGGCGATATTTCCCGCGAGCGTGAGAGAACGCTTCAACGCCGGCGCGAATGGCAATTCAACGTCCCTCGCCTTCTTGTTCATATTCAACAATTGCGGACTCATGGTAAACAAAACTCCCTTGTTTCCGTTTGCGTCGGCGGCGCCTACGTCGTCGTTGTCCCCCCGAAACATGTTTTCCACGGTCAATCGAGCCTTGCGCAGGGTGATCCCGTAGGATTTGAGAGTTTTTCGCGCGCGTTCGGGATGATCGATGATGCCGAGCGTCATGACTTCGCATCCCACGGCGGATTGGGCGAGGCGCGCCGATTCGGTTTGGGCCGTGACGAGGGAGGAGATGCATTCTTCGGACATTCGTTCGAAGATCATGGAGAGGCGGGGAACACCACGAGAATGGAGGGTGACGCCATGGATGGAGGGCGCGAGTGTGTGAGATTTGGTGACGAGGAAGGACGTTTTGCCCAGTCGTGTCGGAGCCAGGGTCAGCGCCGTGGCGGTGGGGGAGACAGACAAGATGCCCAGCGCGAGGAAGAGGATTCGCAGCGACATCGTGGTCATTTTAGCCAAGGACGATGAACTATGGGTTGCTATTCTTTCTAATCTACCTAACAATGGAGAAAACGATAATGACAGGGAATCAATAATTCGAATGGCTGCGGAACCAATGCCACGAAAAAATTAATGCATACGGTCAATCGACATAATAATATCTTCAATCACCACGCCGAAGAGTTAGAAATACACCATGTGAAGCACTGTGGAGCAAAATCCTTTCTTCTGACTCAAGATCCGAGGCTGCTCCGAGGGATCTTTCAGAATTAGTGGGCGCCAACCAGGATTCTTCGTTCCAACTACATCCCATAACTCGTAAAGTGACGTTGCATACATACGTAGCACTTGAGTGGGCAGACGAGCTTAGGTCTCAGGGCCTACTTGCATTCTTCATCGAAAAATTATCAGCTGCTCGACTTTTCCTTCTCGCTATCACCAAGCTATTTTCGATATTATTTCACAGACCATACCTCGTTTCATCCGCCGTCCCCTTCACATAACAACATCTCCACACTCCCCACAATGTTCATCCGTCCCCTAAAATCAACCATCCGACGTCCTCTCACCCTCCGACCCCGTCTCGCTCCCCCGCTACAATCGAGATACTACCTCGGCGACGCCGGTCGGCGGTGTTTTTTAATGTTCTATTTCTAGACTGTTCTAGTGTTTTTAGAACAGCTGAATCGGCCAACTCAAACTGCAAGATTTTATGCAAATACATTAATTCAGAACAAAAAAATAGAACAGAAAAATTTGAAAAAATTTGAAACTGGGACGTAGAAAAAATAATATAACAAGATTTTTAATTTATTCTCTCAAACTAAAATTAGAACATGATGTTTAATTCATTCTCTCAAACTATTGTTCTATTTCAAGACTGTTCTATTCTATTACATTTAGAACAAGTAAAAAAG
>JALLPC010000610.1:0-12241 GCA_036940045.1 Stephanocyclus meneghinianus | reverse complement strand
TTGACGACATTTTGTCGACATGTCGTTCATGTCGGGAAGACTAAATGTCTTCTAAGTGTCTTTGGCGACATGTTGTTTGGCATGTTCCGACAACATTTTATTGCCAAATGTCGGCCCGACATTTTTGACATGTCTCCGACATGTCGGCGAATGTCGGGACGACATGTCGTTTGGGGGGTCTCGATGACGTGACACGACGCCGACATTTCCAACTAAGGTTTCAATTAATCAGTTAAAAATCATAATTCCATTCTTTCAACTTCTTTCAACTAGTTTAACCTACTCGACTGTAGGTCAAAGACGATGCCAACATGACGTCATTATGATTTGATCTTTACCACTGATCATGATGGCTTCATGTTTGTGTTGTCTTCTGAAATCAATTCAAGATAAATGCATCATTTGATCCTTTTAGATTCATGTAAATAATCTTGGACAATCTGACATACTTAAAAAAGGTATGTGTCAACATGAAGTTTACATGTGTTGGTTGGTCCTGTGTATCACAAAATTTGTAGGATTACAGGCTTCATGACGCCATCATGGTCAGAATCAAAAAGTTGGCTACAACTAATCAACTGTAGAATATCATCTTATTTCCTTTCATAGTATGTGGTGCTGGCCCTCCATCTCAATCTCTATTTACTACACACACATCCATCATAAGCATGTATGGGACCATTCCCTTTCTTATTATCCTTGATGCAAAAAATCTTCCAGCTGATATTCATTATGTCACAAAATCAACAAATAGCCCCATGCCTGTTGGGTGGCGAACAGCAGACACCTCGTAATATTTTGCCTATTCACCATACCACTTAGTGCTTAGGGCCTTGATCACTACATTAAAAAATAGAATGCCCTGAATAGGCATGAAACTATTGAAAGAACAACTCTTCCCAATTCATCAAAGAACAAATGTTTTATGAAACATAACAAAAAACTACTAAGGAGTATCATCCTTGCCCCGCAGGACACTTGTGAAAAATTACCTTGAACCTCTTGTCATGCATAAGCTGACTCTGGGCTACTCACAACCACACAGCAACTCTTGAATACACACCAATACCCCTTAATGAAAGCATGAATAACCTATTGTAAAGACCATGATCATCAGAATTGAGGGTTCAGCAGAAATACTAATTGTACACAAGGATCCTGAAGTGGTAGTATCTGTAAATTTACTTTTGTCGGAATCCTCGCCATCACCCTTGTATTATTATAAACAGGAAATAATTATGGTGTCAGAGAGATCAAAACAGTAAACAATACATCGACACAAATAATTGCAAACCTCACAGCAGGAACCTGGGGTGCCGTGTCTGCCTTAGTAGTTGTCTGAACATAATACAAGCAGTGAAACAAACCTTCACATAAGAGGGCACAAGAATTTTAAGGCAGATGAAACTAACTAAAAAGCTTACCCCAGAGGAATTATCAGAGGCTGTCGTAGCCATGACTGCACTATCTTTGCTGTCGTCATAGGCCAAGCTTGTTTCTACACAGGCACGAGCTCCAGGGGGTGGATAATCTAATCTATCTGGAGACACAACTAGTAAAGTCTCCATGCCCATCAGCAAATGTGCAGTCATAGTGCAATGAAATGTCCAGACACCAACATTAGTAGCCCTGAAGCGTATCGCTGTCCACCCGAAAGGAAGAAGAGTGAACGTATCTCGCCTGATCGGATTCTTGAGATTGTAGTTCAATAGATCTCTTTCTTTGTCATACACTCCATTGCCCATGCCAACAACATAAAAGGAGTATCCATGCAAATGCCAGGGATGCATCTCAGAAACATTGTTTAGTGCCCTAGCATTCTGCAAGATTATTTCTACAACTTCTCCTTCTACGGCGACAGGGAAAAGTTCAAAACAGTGGGTTAACGCACTCGACTCCATCACAAAGCAACAAACGTAAACATGTGTAAGATAATACTCACCCATAACTGGTATCATTGATGGTCCACTCTCTTTGTTATATGAGCCCACAGAATCATGAACAGGCTCGGTGTAGTTCCAGGGATTCGGGGGTGCTTCGGGGAGCACCACGGAGCCGGGAACTACGGTCTCAGGCCAAGGAGCAGCATCATCTTCGTTACACGCTTTATATGCCGAGAAAATGAAAGGCGTTGGCGGCATGTCATATGTTACATTATTGACTGCCCAACGCAGCATCCCTGTGGCTTGATCCGTAGCTTGGGTTGCAACAAGCACAACTCTACGGATGGCATCTTCATCTGCGCTGAGCACGTCAGAATCAGGATAGGAATCAATATTTTTGGTGACAAGTTTCTTTTCCAATACTTCAGTGGGATTGGTTTCGTTCCACGGAGGGTGGTATGGAAAAGGTCCACTCAACGTAAGATTAGTTACTGGAGCTCCATTGTATCTGAAGATGATCCCACCATATGGACCACTCGAACGATATCGAACAGAGGTAGTTGCCCAGTAGCTGCCAGGATTCTTATCCATGGTCACAAGAACTNCTTATCCATGGTCACAAGAACTGAAAACCTTTGCCCCGGCATAACATCCAAGCTTGCCACTTCAAATGGTTCACACAGAGTTCCTTCCACCTCTACGATGGTCATGTTATGGTCTCTTATGGCAAAGTTAACGCCAATCAGGGTTTGACCGCCAATGATTCTTAACCGGTATGTTTTGCCTGACTCTACATCGATTGTCCGGATATAATTTTCAATGGAACAATCATTAGCGCACACTGAGGGGTTATCTGTAGTATTCTCGAAGCATGGAAGATAAAGCCCGCCCCCATTGATGACAAAAGCTTGAGGATCCCCAACCCAAATGAAAGGAATCGCATCAAGTCCTGCCCGAAGAGCGGGGCCATCCAGGTGATACCAATCCTGCAGAAAAATGACTTCTTCTTCATCGTACATAGTTTCGAGTTCCATTTCACCCGTATCATTGGGATCTGTCACAATTATGGCTGAACATATAGACACGTCAGCCAAAATTGAAAAGAAAATTAAGAAAATTAGCTAAGGCCGTTGCACTCGCCTCCTTGATATCCATCACCTCTCTCCATCGCCATGTGCCCATGCCAATAATGCGTCCCGACTTCGTTCACAGTGAACTCATACACCTGAGTCTGCAAAACATTCGTTGCACATTGACTGGCGCTTGCAGTTCCATCATAATACGGCTGTCCAAACATATGTAGGCCATGATGATGAAGCGAAAAAGAGTGAGATGGATCCTCGTTTACCAAGTTGATTCGAATAGTGTCGTTGACCTTAGCTCGAAGAGTCGGACCTGGATACACATCGTTTATAAGGAGCATCAACCTGTTCAGGTTGCAATCAACACTAAAGGAGGTATCTTGGGAGCTTGCACGGACTGGTCGGAGAGTCCAGTTGTACTCTACTATAGATGCATTGGCGCTGGAGTTCACAGCAAATACAGAAATTAAGGTGGCGATAAGAGGGCGAAGAGAGAATATCATATTGGTCATTGTGCCAAGGAGAGGTAATTTTCTAATGTATGAGAACTCCATTATGTCCACTGCCTTGACACTGCTTGTGGCAAGAGATTGCAAGCTTTTGTACAATACCATACACACATGCATTAACGAAAACACGGTGAGACGGCCACACTTAACAGAATCTTGGAACATTTGGTGCGGCCTACTCACCGTAAAATACGCTATCGTACCATACTGCAAACCTCTACAAACACACCACAGCAGCAGGAGTAAAAACACAAGCTGAGGTGACGACTTTTGGCTTTATCACGGGAGAGAACCGGCGTTGGTATGACGTCAACATCGCAACAGTCGATGCAACAACGGAGTGGCTCCAACATTGATGTGAGTGTCTTCCGGCCTCAAACTCGTATGAATGCGGGTTACATCGACACCATCTTCTCCTTGTGTGTCTTCGTTGCTAATTATTATTTTCGCATCTCGCGTAAACTGACGCTTCCTCATTGGCACCGCCCATGTCTTGGATTCAATCAAACAGTCCTGCGGCTATGTTACATACTTTATCTCCAATCTATTTGCCATCTTTTACTTTCTTTGGGCATTTTTGCCGGATGGAATTGTCAAATGCATGTAAGCTGGCCGTGAAGTTTTGCTGCTTTCTTGGTATACTTAAAATGGTCCTGTAACTCATTGATCTTCTCTTCCTATCTCATGCAGTGATAAGCAATATAGTACCTATTATCCACCAAGGGAAGTCGCGATCTACCTACCAAGCTACCTTGTTTTGCTCTTCATCTTCGTCCCGTTACTATACATGGGGATGAATATGCTATCGACGCCAAATGTCGATGATACAAATGGAATTTGGGATACGCGGTCTAATGAGTGTATGCTAGCATCGCATGAGTGTGATGAGCAAGGAAGTGATGCTAGTGAAACAGCAACAACTAAATCAGCTGCGCCATGGTGTAAATGTTCTCACTGTGATTGCAGGAGTGAGCTTGATAGTGCGGTTGATCAACACCACTCAGTCCCATCGATATGCGACTTAGATGTGAGATTAGTAAATCGGTATGTTCATCAACAACTGAAAAAGTCAGCTTAAAGACTTGTTGACTCCATGGAAAATCATGAAATGTAATTGAAAACTCTGACAGAAAAATTACAGAAACAATACTAGGCACCAAGTTTCACCTACGAGAGGACAGGGTTTGAAGGCGGGGATAAAATCTTGTGAAATAGGTAGCATTGAATTGTGATATGCTCTTTACGTCGTGAAATGCATACCAAAGACGTCTGGGAATCATGCAACTCATTGGACATTTCAAAGATACATGTCGAGTACAACATTTTGTTTAACTTTTCAACTGTGCAAAAATTTGACGGCTACGAATTGGAAAGCCAACGGTCACTAACAACATCACGGTCAAGCATCCCTGCTACAACTAGCGCCAGCATAATGAAAATAATCAACCATAGATTTGCTTGGAGAAGCCAAGAATAAATTCGGAATGATGCGACCATCATCCAGTACAACATTAACACACAGAGTGATATGAGTGCTGTCGATAGTATAAGGAATAAGAAGCCGGGCACTGGGTACAAGCCGTTTGCAATACATATGATCAATGATGAAAGTGGTATCAAAAAAAGAAATAATGAAGAGAACGCAAAGTGGAAGAGTCCTGCAACGAACGGGAGAAATATGAAAACGAAACCAATCATCTTGAGGACTGTTGTTGATGATAGGTCTCCAAACCTCAGCTCGGTGAACCATCTCTTTGATTGGAGTCCTCTTTCATGAAAGATCCACTCTAGAACTGCCCAAATGAGTGTCGAAATTCCTACCACATACTCTTCTATGCCAGGGAACATACTGCGATATTTTTTGCCCCACTTTTGACGGATGATCCATAAGCCGAAACCTACAAGAATGAATGTTTTCACGATAGCTGGACATGATAAAATCTCGTGAGAGCACGCGAATCGACGACGACAGATTTCCTGGCATAAAGACACGTACACTGTGTTTTTTCATCGTTGATCGGTGTTGTAGTTTCTCCACTCGCGACGGGTAGCCATGTTGAGGTCATGAAGTAGCCAGGATCGTTTAACAGAGCGAACATTATTAAAACTCCTACGAAGCTCATTTCTATGATCCTGTAAAATATCCGAAGTAATGCCGCCAGTTCGTAGTTTTCGATCAAAGTTGGGCGAATCATGACCATTCGCCTCCATGATCCAATTTTACGCAGAGGAATGAATTCAATGGGTGTGTTTGGTTTGACGTCGTGAAGTAAAAAAAGTTGTTCCCGCTGACTAGTTTAGGATAGCACGCCCTTCAATCGGTTATCAAACGTTCGTTGCCTTTCTCTACGGCTATGCTGGATACGCTGTTTTGGGGCCATTGCCTCTAAAATGAGCAATACAAATGAATATTTGATTTTTTACTGCAAGGATTTAGCCGTCTCCGTGAGTGTATCAAGGTTCGAGTTGTTCTGTCAGCATACTTTGATGAAAATATAGCACCTACCGTAGACCCGAGCAATCGTGATCATCCTGTCATATTGGGATTTCCCTTCTGGTTTTAGTGTTCTCGACTTGTAATCATTGTTTATGCCATTCAACATCTATGCAAGTCAGCATTTATTGATTTCGAGAGGTGACACCGCCAAACGAGTCGTCATGACGTTGGTGACACCGCAATCACACGGTCTGTTTTACAAAGGTTTCATTGAAAGCTAAAAAAGTGCAACAATCGAACGATCAATACCTCCATCATGACCGCATCAACTTCCAAGAGGGCCTACACGAAGAGCAAGCATGTACGAGGACGATCAAAGCATCGGATAAACAAAGCAGGAGAATCGGCACTCCTGTCTAGGCATTTTGATAAACTTCGGGGGATCAATGAAGACAATAAGCCTTTCCAGAATATACCTTGGGATGTCAACAAAAATTTCGAAGCAGTCGACCTATACGAAATAGCTGTAATGGTACTGTTCGTTCTTCCTCAAGTCGTTTATGTTTATCCAATGCTTTTCATCCTGTTGCTTCCTCCTGTAGGACTGAATTTACTCTATATTTCATGGGTTGTTCCAGAGAGATGTGATATGATACCGAGAAATATAAAATTTCGATGTCTCTGTGTAGTTCAAGCAATTCTGTGCCTTCCCGCTCTTGTTGTCGCATTTTTAAGGTAACGTTCTTCGTTTTCTTTCGTTGCATTCTCCTGTGTGTACTCATCCTCTCTGTTTTGTCTCGCATAGTCTTCAGGTATCAAGGTTTGCCATGCTCTTCTTTGGAATAATGTACTGTGTGTGGGAAAAAGATGCCTGGAAACGCTATCATCGCAACCTCAAAATCATTGAACCATATTGCCACGGACCAGCAGTATTGTCTTACTTTTCTGACTGCGTTGCGGGAGTGGCTGCAATGGTGCACCGTCGAGGATTAATGGAATTCACAAGCAGTTTTTCTCTCAGTGAGATATTTACCTTTATCACTGCGGGCTAAAATTCTGCCTTGCTGACCCTCGATTTTCTCAATCAATACACCAGTGTTCATTATAAATCCATGGATAAAGTACTGGATTACCGGGAACATATACTTATCTGCTTTGGGTGAACGATTCGTGACACAAATTGGAAGCGCAGAATCCGACATGAGCATGGACAAAATGTGCAAAAGAGTTCAAAATTATATTTCACGGGCAAAAAGTTCGGAGGCGACTCGCCAATACATATCAAGTGCCTTTTTTTGCCCGCATTTCCAGTATCCTCCGCCAAATACAGACAGATTTTTTGCTGTTGGGCTCGAACATTCAACCATCGCTGCATTTGTACATACAACACATTTTCAAACTGCACAGGATTGTATGGCACCCATCTCGCTGTCGTATCCAACCTGCATATCCCCCACCGCAGAAGTTCCTATCTATCGAGTTGTGTTGTGGTTTAATAATCCCTATCACATCTATACTGGTGTTGTCGAGGCTAACATCTCAAAGGGGAAGCAGCCCGAACATCCGATGTGGCTAATTAGCTCTCATAATAGGCTAGCTGCCGATTCAAGAATAATGCTGTCAACCGGATGGATTGATACATTTTTTGAAGGTTTTCTTCCCCACATATCACACTACATTCGTTCGTTCGAAAGCTGCAGTTCCCAGATGGTGTTGCAGTAGAGGAGCTGACACACTAGGAGGCACGTAAGTTTGGCAATGAAATGAAACCAATTACGTTGTAAAATAAATCGGTTCAGATCAGATCCGCTTCTAGACACTAGAAAGTTACTAGACTTCGATTTTTTATTTTCATCCTGCCAGCAGCGTGCAATCCTGTTCTACTGATTCGGCTGTGCTACCTGGCACAGAAAAAAATTCAACTCAATAGATAAGAATCGTCAAATATTGGTCATTGACTTTGTGTTTCGGTAAACTTTTTCACCTAACGATCACACTTCGGGCAGGAACACCGAAACTGGGCTGCGAATGCACCAGGTAGAAACATTGACATACCCGCGACTTTTTCTGGCAAGGCAGAATTCTTGGACTCCTCAGCGACAAACGCCTCAAAGAGGTTCTCCTCTGGCACCTTTTTCAGCTTTGTCCATCCCCTGCCAACAAAATATTCATGAATCGCATCGAGCTTATTTGGAGGACAAGCGATGACAAGGTTGCTCGAGGGATCAAAGCATGGTACAATATATGTAATCAAAGCATGAATGACATCGTTTTCCGTGACGGCAGCGATTCCAGACAGGAGATAACGATCGTAATCCATTTTCTCTCCCTTAAAAGTTCTTACGAAAGAGCTCGTTGCAGCACCTGAAGAGGAAGACAAGAGGCCAGTTAGAACGTTTTTATGCACCCAAAACACATCATGCATATCAAGCAATGCTGTCAGATAATATGGTTGTCTTCAACGATATTCAGAACAGATCTTGGTATTTTATTTAATCTTCATTCAGCAGAGACACCACAGCAGGGACTGAAATGCAACACGTTACTTACTCAATTTGGAGCTTCGGCCGCTGATGATTTGATAAGCCAACGAGGCTTTCGCGTTTTCCAGGCCAATAGCAGAAACTTTTTTATGGTTGCGAGCATATTCCGCTATGATTTCTGACGCTTTCTCAAACGCACCTGGAACGTCGGTACACTTAAAGAGACCAAATTTTAGAAGTTCCGAATCTGTGGAATCACTGATGGAGTAGCTGTAGGTCAGCCCTGCACCCCTCAGTTTTACCCAGAAATCGCCTAAGATGAGGAAACGAAAAAGTTAGTCGGCAGGGCAGGATTAGAAATGTGAAGTAGCTTGAGATAACCGATCACAGACCTTCCAAGGCAGTGAGATACTCTATCGCGACTAGTAATGACGGGCGATTGGGATCATAAGGTTTGACACCATTTGTCATTATGTTCAAGTAGCCTGATTCGATTGCCGATAGGCCGCATACTGCCCCTTCACCTCCATTGTTGCTGGTGCTTACAGGTCGGCGAACAGAAGAGGCAGAAACATCCTCGATGAGCCTTCCTGATGCAGTGCAAATTGTAGTGCTGTAAGAAAGTGAAGTAACAAGCTCGCTCAAAACATTTGGGACAGCACGAAGATTCGCTGCTACAAAGGCATGATAATTGGTTGCTTGAAACAGAGTCTTGCGAATTCTCTCTAGCTCCAGGACAATTTCTTGAACACCAGAGTTGTCCACAAGTACATCTTCATCGTCTGATTCCATTTTGTCGCAAAACAACTTTCCACCAATTCTCTCAAAAAGTTTTGAGAGGAAGGGCTTCTGACGGAGAACGTTGCAAGCAATTGTGTTCGATTTCTCTGGGTTAAACATGAGTTCCGATGCAACTGAAGCAGCAACGGACGGGCCGTGACGGACTTGCGGAGGGATCTCAGATATGAGGCGCTGCACTGCAGTCTTAACTGCTTCGTTGGTAATTTGAGTCTGGTACAGAACTCGCTTTATCCACGTAAGAGCGGTCTTCAGCCCGTTCCCATCAATGTTTTCTGTCTGGACGCTTACGTACGCCATCTGAGGTATTGAGCTCCCCAGCAACCCGACCCCAGCGGAAAACAAAACTGTTTCATCGTGAATTTGATTCACAAACTCTTCTTTTGTAAGGTACTCCCCATTGTCTATTGTAGCTGGTAGCTTAAAAAGGATCTCATCAAGGATAGGTAAGTACAATCGTTGCTCAGCAGTAAGGTTTGTAGTGTCAACTCCTACAGCAGCAAAAATAAATGCGGAGTCGATGTGAGTTAAGTCAGCATGGAAAGGGGCAGCTGTCAGTGATGCTTCTTCTGCGTCCTTTTTCAATCGAGCCACAAGTTCGTTTAGGTCATTCATGTTTACACCCCTCACACTTTCTGGGATGATGTCTAGTGACCATGAATCACTCATCTTCGGAGACAAACGTGCAGTAAACAAAGGAATGGAAGGAACTCTTTCCAAGTCGGGAACAGGAAGTGATGTAAGGATTTCGTCGGGAATGGGCTGCTCGTTCTTTGAAATTGCAGCTTCAAGGATGTCAGCAAGATTTTTCAATCCATCTTCACCCAATTGTTGCGCCTGCTGAGCCTCCCTTTCCTTTTCCTTTTGAGATAACTCGTTAGCCAGAGCTGCCGAAGGCTTACCGAGGACGACTGCCATTGGACGGTCCAAAACATATTGTTTGATCAAGCTTTGCCAATAAGAAGCATCGTTCAGCTTAGTTTCCGCCTCATCCAAGAAGGGTAAGACATCTGTATCTGCATGCAAGGCCGCCATCTCTTCTTGCGGTGTGACATTGCCATCCTTCTGCTCTTTCTGCTCTCCTGCTCTAGGACCGTAAAGAAAGTTGCGAATGATTCCATTCACGATGGCGTCCGTTGGACGCCGTTCAGATGCCTCTAACAATCGACGGCGGTACCTACGAATGACCGTTTGCATCCTCTTAACATCGAAAGATAGATCACCACTGTCCCTATGTTGCCCTACTCCTGCTTGTTTCGCCATCACATCGTAAAACAAAGGAACTACTTCATCCATCTTCTCAACGTCACACTCTTGGAACCACACCTGATGATAACCTTCTGTGAACATGTCATGAGCAGGACCAACATACGCGCACAGTGGGTCATCATTCTCAACAAAAGCCAATTGCAGGGGGCTTGCTGCGGACTCAGTGAGGTAATCCCAAAGGAGGGAGAGGCACACCCAATTCTCACGAGAAGAATAGGGTGGGCCGCGCCAGGCAATGGAGATGGTGCCACGAGACTCTTCTTCAGATGGGAAGTAAATAACCAGTGGTGTTGGTTTAGCTGAAACTTCCACACTGGAATAAGGAGGGTAAACACCAATCTTATTCGGTTCCATCGGCGGAATAAACGAATTGATCCAAGGTCTGCCGATCCTACTCACATCCCCATCATCACCACTCGCCTCTTCCCGACGTTTCAACACTAATGCTTCCACCTCATCCAACTTGTTGAAAAATTCTCCGCTATCAACATTTCCCGTAACCAATAACAAAGTATTGTCCGATCGATAGTATTCACGATGATAACGACGAATCTTTTCGATGTTTAGATTGCGTAGATTGGCCAATTTCCCACCGGTTTCCGCAGAGTAACCGCACGAAATGAGTTTCGCTTTCTCGCTATCGTCGTCACTGTTTGGAGGAATATAATCGGGGTAGAGTAGTTCCATGATGGCACGATCAATAAGACTTCCCTCGCTGTTTTCTCGACCCTGAAAAATGAATCATGGCATAAAATTTAATTCAGCTGTCTTTTGTTGAATGGGTGAAGAGATGGATGAAATCATGAATCATCTTGCATTACACGTATAATGAAAAGATGCAGCATAAAGTGTCCCGAGTTTGAATGAAAGGCGTCAATGTCCACTCGCTACTTCAGTCCAGAAAACCCCTGGACTTGCTAGTTCCGACTGCTCGCATTGCACCCACTAAAACTTATCGAATACGCATCTTTGACACATGACAACAATGTCCAGCAAGTCAGCAGCAGCAGGACATGGTCTTGACTCGCCAAGAATAACAATCTCACCTGCATCTCACAATAAACCACCCCCTTGTCCTCTCCTTTGCCATTCACGCAATGCACCTCCGTCACAAACCCCTCCTTCGTCAACGTAGGAAAAAGCACATGATCGGCAAATATGGGCAACAAATTCAACATTCCCTCTCCTCCCGCCGTCGACAAAGTGTAGGCAGTGTGATCTGTGGCGGTCCACGCGTTTGTGCCGGAGGCCATGCATCGATTGGCAAGCTTATCGAGTACACCTTTGTGTGGATGCGTCAGGGATCCCAAGAAGACGAGATGTTCCAGTGTGTGGGGGAGGCCATCGTCGGGATGATGCCAACCATCATCTCCGCCATTGGACTCCGTGGACACGATGATGTGAAGACTGCACACCGGCTCGTCCGTGCGGACGATGAGACCCCTAAGATTCGTGTGGGGAGAGCGATATGAAGCGATTGCGTCGATATCGGAGGAGGCGTTGGCGGAAAGTTGACGAAAAGTTGAGGAGGTGAAGACAATCCAGTTCGTGGAGCTGTGGGGTCCTGTTTGATGGGCGGTGGTGATGGATGCTGTCATGATTGTTTCAGATTGTTTCGCTCTGATTTCGGTACCGTTAATTTTTAAAGGTACAATAATTGGTAACGATGTTGTAATCTCTGATAAAAATCAATGAAGATACATAGGAATCAGTACAGCTAATCGATCCTGAACAGCAACCATCAAAATCATACAATTTCCCGCGATTTTCACCTAGTCAT
>JALLPC010000608.1:0-12236 GCA_036940045.1 Stephanocyclus meneghinianus | reverse complement strand
AGAGCACATTCAACTTTTAGAATGTAAACTAATTTCATTTTAAATAAAATAAAATTAACTGATACACTAGGAAAAATAAAAATGTGATTATTATTATTAATTCTTAGAATTGGTAGATTGTCACATCTGCAGACAAGGACACCATACAAACCCGCGGCTTTCCCCAGATCAGGTTTTGCTTGCATTGCATTCTGCATTTTCCGTGACACTGGTGGGTTCAGCAGCATTGGGATGATGTACCTGATGCTGCTTGAACCTGACAGCTGCCAAACTCGCCACCACTGAATGCAACGCTTTAAAACCCACTGCCATGAAACCCACCATCCACCAAACCTGACATCAGCACACCTGATGCTGCAGAATCATGGAACCAGTGACCACCAAACCAAAAACAATCAACCAGTACAGCCAACCCCAAAAGCCACGGAATTGGAAAATGCCAACCCGGAAGATGCCAAACCGGGAGCCTCCAAAATGGAAGCAGCCACACATGAAGCCGCCAAACTGGAAGCTGCCAACCCAGAAGGCCATGGTTATTTTGACATAATGGTGGGCGGTGAGTGGGCTGGAGAGTACAAAGCCCCCCACCACTGAAATATACTGGTGGGAAGAAAAGAGGGCATAATAATAGAAGTACGGTACTATCTATGGAATTATATTTTTTAATGTTATAACAATACATGCTTTAATTTCAGGAAAACACAGTGTGTAGGCCACACTTTACAGAGCCTCATTACATTGCTGTGGCCTAAACACCGTAATATACGGCAGATCTCTTAAGTTAGAATTCAATTATTGAAGTTAGCTCTTTATGTCTTAAGTAGCCAGATGTTCTTCTCTATTTTAGTGATTTTTTGAATCATGGATTATTTAAGATAGAATTAGCTTTTTCAAATTAGATTTTTATAAAGCAACCTCTCTAGATCTAAACTTTTTACAAACTCCTTTTTTAACTAACACTTGCAAAAGATACATGAACAACATGAAAGACTTCAATGGGTTCCGCAACATAGATCACAAAAGAATTTAAGTATTATAGGAAATTTGCAACCGAAGTAGTAAAGTGGTGACCAGAAGATGTCAACTGCATACAAATGCAGCACTCATCTTCTTGTATTATATTTTTTAATACCTATTCCTTTACACGTAAACTCAAGTAAGTGGTGATACTATATTTTTGAGAATAGTATTACTGCTACCATTGTAGTAAGTGCTGTAGCAAGAATTCACCGCTTGCAACCAAACACTGCCACAATTGCCCCACAACAAGAAGTTGCAAAAAAACCATTGAACCAAAAAATGGAAGTTCCCAACACTTCTCAATCCTATGTGGCCTGCCTCATCAGCCTTCTGTCCTTCATTGATATAGTCCAATACAACACTGAATCATTCTCCCGTGAACAGCTATTGGCTGTTACGGCCGACCAAGTCGTGGCCTACCTCAACAACAAGGCCTATGGCAGGTTTGCGATATTTTTGGTCAAATATGGTCAATTTCCTGAAATGGTCAGTGGATTTATCATAACACAATTAATATATTAATGCCAACAAGACTACCCCTTTTT
Organism: Stephanocyclus meneghinianus; assembly: GCA_036940045.1. Lineage (NCBI taxonomy): Eukaryota > Bacillariophyta > Thalassiosirophyceae > Thalassiosirales > Thalassiosiraceae > Stephanocyclus > Stephanocyclus meneghinianus. Next base: position 10,671 of record JALLPC010000608.1, on the reverse strand, counting down.
AGAGAAAAATTATTGCTACAAAATATCATAAGATGGACACATTCAAACCGGACGAAAAAAACCACTGCATTTTCATGCATCGTGGAAAAAACCGAAATACACAAACATTCTTCCAATGATAGAACCATCCACACTCAACTTTTTCATATAATTTCCCCCCCTCCCCCATAGAGTTGTCAAACATTCTCCACTGTGTTAAACCTGCTTTGGCCCCCCACGCCTCTTCTTCTTTGGTGAAAATTCCTGAAAGCCCTCTGGTAACTCAGGCCATGGTACTTCACTTCTTTTTTGTCTATGCGTGAACTTTCCTTTTAATGCATCTTCATGCCTCCTCTCCCAACGATTCGCCTCCTCCCTAACACGCTCACAGAAAACAAATAGTCCAGGCTTAGGTGAGTCAAATAAATCATTAAATTCCCTGTTGTACCTTTCCATGACATTATTTGTCCGTTGGTGTCTTTCTCAAAAAGTCAGGATCATTTGTTTTTGAAAAAAATTGTTATGTATATAACAAATATATAAAAACAAATGCATTTGCCAGCAGTATAACTTACATGTCTCTCTTCCAAAGTTCTTCTTTTCCAGTGTTATAATTGAACATATCAATCATTTTCCTTTTCAACCATGTTTTCATGAAATACTTATCCAAAAAGTCATCAAATAGCTTCCTCTCACACTTTTTCAACTCTTTCTTTTTGTGTACTGCGTCTCGTATATACTCCACTCCTTTTTCAATCTGAGTTTTGTTAACAACAGTCAAAAAATCAAACATTGGCAGAAGCAATTTCACACTCTCCTTCTTGAAACCCCATTCAATCAAGTTATGACGAATTGCTTGCTTCCAATGGAAGAAACAACCTAAATGATAATCACACTTAAACCATCTATCAATAGAATTCACCAGTGCATATTCAAAATCATGCATGACTCCAAGTACATCAACTCCTTTTGCACCTTTAAATAAGTAATAAGCACATGTCCATTTTTGAAATGTCATCATTTGTTATATATATAACATTGTTTAACAATCATTGTTCAAAAAATGTAACTCACCGACAATGGAAACAATGTTACCCCATAATAAGTTATATGCCTCCTCTGATTTTCTTGTCATGGGACAGTAAAATATAGGTGTATGCAAGGAGCTGGCATGGTCCATTACCGAGAATATAACAACTTGGTAAAAACCTCTTGGTGCCCCATCAAAAGTCGCATCTATGTGAAGGAACAACTTTTTGTAACGTAACAGTTTGACAAGGGATGGTAGTGCGAAACCTAAAATTCTCTGTGGCCCATCCTCATCACACCAATAATGTGAGAACATCAAGAATGTCTCTGACTTGGAACCATTGCCATATTTCAACTCTATTGCACGGAATTTGTCATCTCCATACATGTCCCTACGAGTGTTTCGAACCAAATTACATCCCTTGATGGGAAAAAGAAAGAAGTCGCACATAACATCAATGTTGTAAATTAGTACACCATAGGTCGGAAAAAATCAAGTGCGTAAGTCGTAATGTTATATATATAACAAATTACATACATAACATTTTATATACATAAACATATACAAGAACGTACCTTTTAACGTGAGTTATAAGAAATTCAATGGACGTGACAGTAGTAACATTCATTTTGTTTTTCATCAATTTTGAAGAGAATATCCACAAAAATGTCAGTAAATGTCAGAAAACACCGCCGTAGAATTTAAGATGTTATATACATAACAATTTATATACATAACCCAAAAAGAAACATACCTTATCACGTGCACGTTGAAAATCATTGAAGCACATAAGGAAAATGTTGATGAAAGTATTATGAAGTCAAACATACAAAGTAACATGAACGAAGTTTCTCATAAAACTTTTCAGTACGTACCACATCTGAATTAGGGAAAGTCACTGCGACATCCGTGCCAGTGCTAACTATTTCATCGCGAGCCATTGTCCAAATTTTCATGGGGGCCAACCAAATCTTTTCAGTGGCCAATTCGATCAACCTGTTTTTAAAATCCTCAGAAACATCTTTAATTTTTGCCTCTGTTGTATTGTCACTCGATGAAAAATTCGCTGGTTTAATACCGTTCTTTTGTTTGCACTGTTCACTGTGCTCTCCACTTGCAAGACACTCATCCAAACCTGGCTTGTCCGAGATCTCTCTCATTTGCACTCTTGCATCACATCCAAAGGTACGATACGACTTGCACCTGTAATAACAGTTCATTAACTTTAAATTTGGAGTCTGAATCCTTGTGTACGGATGCATAAGTTGACCCTTTTCCCCGTAGAATATCCTAGTAGGCCATCTCTTATTGACCCAATCCTCACTCACCATGCGTGTACCGCATGCTTCAGTAACCTTTGTTTCTTGAACCAAACTTTCCTGAGTAGTAATAATTGTATCACATGTAATTGTGCACAAATGGTCTTAATACGAAAGAGACAAGGAGATGTTCTTATGGAATACAAAACACATACATACCTCATTCTTCTCCCCCCATTTTTGACCGAAATTCACAGTAGATGGTTTTATTGTTTGCTACAAAACATAAAATTTTGGAAAATGTAATTAAAAAAGACATTAGTAATGATAGTTCAGACAATATCAACCAAACCTTTGTGACATCTTTCATTGATTCTGTTTTTCCACATAGGTGTTCCAAACCTCCAACTGAGGGATGGTTGACAGATTCGCTACCGATGACTGCATTGTCATGATTGTCTGTTGAGTCATGACGCAACTCATGTGTAGAAACTTCATCCTCATCATACTCTGACTCGCTCTCTGATTCTTCACTGGGGAGTTGTGTAGGCAGTACTAGGGGCTCTATGTTACCTATATTCTCCTTTATAGTTTCAAGATTCTTCATATTATTTAGAAAAGAAGCGGATGCAAACGACAAAGAGAAACAATCAATAACGCAAAATTTCAGTTAGGCAAAACTATCACATGTTCCGAAATGCAAACATTAAAATAAGAAAATGATGAAAAAGAAATACTCACAGGAGAAGACTTATTGTAGTCATGACATGTAGGTACCGTCCAATTTTCTCCTTGCTGTGTTGGTTTGCTCACTGTCGCCTGTATATTATATAACATTATTATATACATAACATCATGATGTACAGAACACAAAACCTGACACATGAAAAGCATTTGTGACGACCAAAACTTACATGTTGAGTCTGACCCAACCCCGATGTGACTGGGGTAGACATGTACTGTACCAGATATATCATTGTTATGTACATAACCTCATGATGTATAGAACACAATACGTGATCTATTTTAAGTCTCTGTTGCAAAAAGAACACTTACCTTCTGTGTTTGAACCATCATTGTTGAGAGGGGGGTCTGTATAGGTTTGCTTCCTGCGAACTTTATAATATATAACATTGTTATATACATAAAACATCGTCATGTATAGAACACAAAACATGACAAATGGAAAAGCAATTTGTGACCAACCAAAACGTACCTGCTTAGTCGGAACCAACCCCGACGTGACTGGGGTTGTTACGCACTGTACCTGATATATCATTGTTATGTACATAACAACATGATGAATACATCACAATACGTGATGTATTTAAAGTATCTGTTGCAAAACAACACTTACCTTCTGTGTTTGAACCATCCCGGTTGAGAGAGGGGTATTTCTCTGCTGTTTCAAAATTGGAAAAGAGCAGTAGTTATAAGCACTGTGAAAATGTACATCCAAGGTTGCACTGTAAAAATTTGAGTCTTACCTTGATACCCAATGGTGTAGTACCAAGTAACATTTCCTGCAGGAAAATAGGAACAGGAGAGACAAATTAGTGGTATATTGTTTTACAAGCATTAGTTAGTGTCTCGGTGATTTGTACCTCAAATATCATCGTTATATACATAACGACATGATATACAAATCTCAATACATATGATGTGTATTCCAGGTGTTGTGGCAAACCAAGACGTACCTGCTGTGTTCGAATTTTCCCGGTCGAGATGGGGGCAGCCCTGTTCTCCTGTTTCAAAATAGGAAAACCAGTTAATGTTTATCTTTCCGTTTCATTACCGTAAAAAAACGAGTCTTACCTTGAGACGCACTGTTGTTGTCCCTAGATACATTTCCTTCAGGAAAACAGTCACAGGAGAGAAAACGTTTGGGATATTATGTACCAATCCTTAGTTAGCTCACAAAGAGAAGCAGAAAAAAACCGAGATCGTTCCGTCCCTCACCGTCTTTTTGATCAGCGAGTTGCTGCTACTAATGTTTGCGGGCGATTTTCCCCAAGAATCTTTTTTATACGGATTCCGTACAATGCTAGCTTCATTCGTCATCCTCGTTACCGTCGGCGTCTTTGTTTGCTTATATGGATTTCTCACCGTGCTGTGATCATCATCGCGCCCGTTGATATTCCCTTCATTAGTTATCCGTTTTGGCGTCTCGTAAAATGTGCTACAAGCCGAGTATCGAAAAACGAGATGCGTGAAACATTCTCCTGAGTTAAAAACAGATGCATGACGTTTAAGGAAACGAGTACACATTCACAAGCTAACGCCGTACCCATTTCCGCCAATTCCGCTTGATCCGAACATGGTTCATGTAAACAGGGAGGTTTTCGGAGCTGTCAAGAAATGAAACCAAAGCACTATCCCCTTCAATGCAATTATCATTGCACGTCCATGCCGTCATTGTTTCACGTTTGTAAACGAAAAACGGTCATCTAGTCCTTATGTTGATGTTGCATTTCATGTGGTAATTTATGTCGTTATGTACATAACGGACATTTGTGTGCATCTGTGGTATGTATATACCATTGTTGTACGGCACAATGCATTCGATCACAAGAAAGTTGGTGTCGTAACATACTATGTTCAGACATTTTTAAGTTGTAATAGATGTCACTGTAGGAATATATATATTCATTTATATACATATAGCAAATACAATTTAAAATCAAGGTTTATCTACACTATCATTTTCTTCCATGATGTATAATCCGCTTAAATATATTATGTACATAACAAAATGATGTATATAACATTGTGTTATGACATAGATATCAATATTATGAACATAATACTGTGATATACATAACAATAATTCGTTACAAACATTACAGGGTTATGTAAATAACATACAACGCAGTTATCCCATTGTTCACTACATCCATTATAATATTTCATCCAATTCTAGGCAAAACGAATTCAAAACAAAACAATTTCATCCCTCATGTGAAAACAAAAACATTGATCAAGCCCCAATTAAACAAAATCAACCCTAATTGAAACGACTAGCTGCACGCCTATTCCTTGTGCTCTTCCTGACAGGCATAGTCCTGCCGGCAGTTGTCTTCTTCTTGCGAATTTTTTCTTTATTTGCATGAACCTTTTCGCGTTCAGCTGCAGTGTCATCATCCGACGGGCCGCCCTCATCTACGAAAGGCTCGCAATCCATGTCATCAACATCATCAAAAGGGGGCATCTCCCCCCTAATATCTTCACCATCCGCAGTGTTTTTTTCTGCGTTGTCCTCCATTTCAACACAAGTATCTCTATTAAACGCACAGTTGTTATCTGCGTCAGTGACAGCTTCGTTTTTCTCATCTGCCTTCCCCTCATACGTCGTCGTCTCCTCCACGTCTTCTGGACTGTTCTCGTTCTCTTCCATGCCACCTTGTTCTCCCTCGGCGTTCGCAACAACGCAATCGTTATCCTCTCCCATGTCCTCATCTGTGCCCGTCACAGCTTCGTTCCCGTCTTCCTCATTCTCCGAATTCTTGCCTCCCTCCTGATCATCTTCATGACCGTCATCACTGTCACCGTCTTTGTTCCCATCATCCTCATTCTCCAGATTCTTGCCTCCATCCTGGACATCTTCACGACCGTCGTCACTGTCACTGGCTTCCTTCCCGTCATCCTCATTCTCCCCATTCTTGCCTCCCTCCCCGACATCTTCTTGACCGTCGTCACTGTCACTGCTGCTGTCGTCGCTTTCTTCAATTCTTTTGAGAAGCGGCGCTTCCACAACTTGGAGAGGCTGAATTCCGTAGGTGCCGGTCATGTGTGCTTGCTTGAAGTGCCTATGCAGTGCGTTCAGTGCGCACACGTGGCTGCAACCATCTGTAATACAGAGAGCCTTGAGAACAAGCGTTGAAGAAGTCTTCCCAAGATAAAAACGTGGATGGATGACATATGCGAAGAGCCCGTCTCGACGGGCGATCCTGATGACAGTCTTGTCTTGGAAAAGATCCATGTTCTGACGCTTGAGGTCGGCCCACTTCTTGTCCGAGTCAGCCCACTTCCCAATGTCCTTTTTTGTTGGCGATGGCTGTTTGGCACACTTTTCGCAATGCAGGGCAAACGATCCAGGCTTCATGAACTGGAAACACTTACTACACACGATCCCGCTATCAAAGTTGGCATGAAAAGACAATGCCAATGTGCCGTGCTTCTTGAAGCACAACATCGTGTCATTCTTGAAGTTCCCTTGATCATCCTTGTTCCCTCCTTCAATGTGGTCAAGGGCGAAGGACCAGTTGTTTTGTAGTTCCTTCTTCTTTGCAGTAGCGGCGGCGGCGGCCATGGTTGTATCTAACAAGAACAAAAATTAAGCGCGTCACCTAATATTGAGTACAAAAATGCATTGCTAATGATATCATGTTAGGTACATAATACGATTATGTATATAACAAACTTCTACAAACTCGCTTTTTATATATGATAAACTGACAGGCATAAAAAATATGTTGACACGTTGTTGAATTCATTTAAAAATTTCCCCTTCTGATTTTCATTAGTCATCATTTTTCAAGCGAGAGAGACATTATTTATCCCATATGTAATATACAGACATAAATTATATAATATGTCCTTCTATTTGTAAAGATCCGTTTGAAGCAGATGCTTTCTCATATTTATTGCCACTAATTTCGATGAAAATTATTTATATAAGCTGTTGATCCTCTGACCATTTCAGGAAACTGACCATATTTGAACATAAATATAAAATACCTAACCGCTGTGCAAACGTGAGGCATCAGCAAGTCCTGCCAAGTGGACGGAGGCATGCAAACAATATCCATGTGGGTCTCTTCAGAGCGGTGGTTGCTGCCTTCAGGATCAAAGGTATCTTCCTGGTAGGATGGCGATGACTCTGTATTGTCCTTGCCACTGCCGCCCCCCATGGCAAGAAAAAGGTTGACATTGTTCCTATCATCCTCCAAACATTGGCCGCCATTTTCAAGAAAGTAGGCGGATACCTCCTGGAATAATTCCTGTGAATACAATAATTTATCATTGCTGCCAGTCTTTTCCATCCTGGCAACAGTGATGGCAGGTCTTCTCTCACCTTTCTTGCTTGTTGCCTATGGTATTAATGGAGGGATGGGTGCCAATGGCTTGCACATGTCATTGTTGCCATCTGGGGAAATGATCTCCTGGCACATGGAACAAGATGTGTCGCGTGAATTGCTTGGATGAGGAGTGCGGCATTCTGGTCGGATCTTGGTGAGGAGTGTCCAGCAGTGAGCGCCTTCACCCAGTGGCAGTTTTGAATTCTTCGAAGACATGGTGGTGGAGTTTTTCTACGTGAGATATACGTAGAATTTGTACCGGAGATGACACCAACTGCTTCAGGGATGAAAAAATATGAGAACAACCAACACATTGGCACGATTGCCGGTGACTGCATCATGCATATGTCCAAAATTGCTGGATGAACTTTCCGGTGTAATTGAACTAAGATTCCATGCAAGATACTGAATTGAGTCATGTATTTGGTTTGGGCATATTCATGTTAGACAAGAAATACGACCATGCTAAAGGCAAGACTGAATTCAGTCTAGTAGACTTAATTCAGTCTACCTCGTCATCATCCTTGTTGCTCAGGACACAAGGGACCTGTTCCCTTATCCTCCATCTCCTCTTCCAATCCTCCTCCTCCAGCAAGATCATTTTTTTCATGCTCAGCTTTTATATGAAACTAGTATATGGTATGTCTGTGTATCATTACCTAAACAAGATATTGAGTGTAATCTTTTTAAGATGTCATGTCTAATACACTGCATTTTACCTTAGAGTAGCACTACATGGGTATCTGTATATCATTGCCTGAACAAGGTGATGAATGTGACAATTAATGGATATTATTCTGCATGTTACCTTTAGAGAATTGTTATGAGCAGAAAAAAATCTGACAATTTTCATGGAACCAATGGACCACCATTTTTTGTGGACACATTATTCATATTTTCAGAAACTCTAATATCAATGCACCACTAAACCTTTTTGTTGATGTATTATCTAGTTGATGTGTATCTATTAATGTGCAAAAAATAAACAAAACTTTCTTTTTGGGACCAACTCACTGATAAAAAAATTGATGGACTTATCATGGTCAGAAAAATAAATGGACTGAGACAACATCTATGGTGAAATTTTTTGATGCATAAATTGGTGATATTTTATGCATGATTTATGTGCAGGAAGAAAATCTGTGAAAAATTTTAAAACCATTGCATTGCCAAAAATATGTTGGGTTCATGCATAAGTGAACACATTATCTATGGGCAGAAACTGTTATCAATTGAGCATGATCTTTTGGCAGATGAAGGCACTGATACAACATCCACGACAACAAAATTGGATGCAACTCTGACATCTGACAAAAAAATTGGATGCATGATTTTTGCAGAAGAAGTGAAATCCACCAAATTATTTGGGATCATGGCATTGTCAACAAATGTTTGCTTCGCACATTGGTGGACACTTTATTGATGGGCAGAAAAAGCTCTTACACAACATCTATAGCAGAAGCTTTAACAACAACACAAGGATGAATTTTTTGTGGATGCAATATTTGTAAAATAAAATGAAATCTGCTAAACATATTGGAATCAATGCATGGCCATTTTTTTGGCAGCTGCATTATCTTTGCACAGAAAAATTGCCAATTTTTTGATCTGTCACATGATGTGTGTTAGCCTAATGCATAATGTATCACAAAATATGGTGCATGATCTATGTGCAGAAATAAAAATCTGCCATTTTCAAAACCATTGCACCACCAATTTTTTATTGACACATCATCGCATGCATTATTTAAAGGCAGAAAATTGCTCTGAGATAATGTCAATCGCAGAAGCTTAAATATCAACACAACCATGATTTTTTAATGAATTATGTGTGCACAGAAAAAAATCTGCAGCAAACATTATATGAATGTACTGCATTTAGCACTCACTTTATCTGTAACATAGTGCTTCTTGGGGCTATATCATTCATTTAAACCTTTTTAATGAGAATTTCAAACATCCATACTGATACTGGAAGAATGTATCAACTCACATTGCAGTTTGTGATGTTGTGTCTGTGAATAAGTTTGCTGAAAGTCTCAATTTGTTTCTTGAGTTTGTATTTTTGTCTGTCAACAGGTGATTCTTTGCTTGAGCAAATGAAAATACTCCGTAAGATTGTGAAGTTAGAGGAATTGAAAAATGATAAGAAAAGAGCAATTCAGGTGTATCTAAAGGAAGCAATGGCAGACAAGCAGCATGCTAGTGAGAGAAAGAGGTCATAATACCAATACAATGCTGAGTCCATATGCAAAAAGAAGAAGGATTATTACAAAAGCATTTAATCGATTTGCTATTAGAAAAATAAATGACTACAAAAGCAATTCCAACTTCCTTCACCAGAAGAAAAACTCGCTTTTGAAGCAATGTTGATTTCATTTGCACAATTTCATTCACCAGCAGGAAAAGAATAACTATAAAAATGAATCCTGATTCCATTTGCAAGCAGAAAAAAATCACTACAAAAGAAAGGCAGATTCAATATGCAACTCTGACTTTCTTTTCCAGCAGAAAAAATCACAAAAAATGCAATCCCAATTCCATTCACAAGAAAAAGATTATCATAAAAGCAATGCTCCATTTTTGAGTAGAAAGAAATCCACTATGAAGCAATGCAAATTCCATTCACCATCAGAATAATCCTACAAAAGAAACCCATTTTGATTCATCATCAGAGAAAATTCACTACAAAGTATCACCAATTTCATTCACCGTCAGAAAATATACTACAAAAGCAAAAGCAATACCATCTGCCAGCAAAGAATAATCCACTACAAAATCAGCACCAATTCCTTATCCCAACAAATAAAAATTCACTACAAAAGCAATGTTGAATTTATTCCTCAACAAGAAAGTTTCATTTATGAGAGTCATTCTGTTAAAATTTTCCACAAAAGAAAAATTGAAATTCAATTTGCAGGAAGCTCAACAAATCAAAATGGAGTGAAGACAAGGGTGAAGTAAAATACAAAACTCATGGGAATGAACATGGATCTACCATAGAAGTCAATAGCAACAATTATAGAAATATTCATCGATCTTCTGAAAATGGTGTACCATTATGTATGATAAAATAATGAGATTGTTGATAGATGATAATGATGAGGCACACATTGACATAGGCCAAGAATCAGCCTTATTTTGTACTCCTAGGTACCAGAAATTAAAAGTATCCTTTACTTAAAAGTAAAAGGTAAAATCCCAAGTGGCAAGGACTTCTCATTGAAAGGTCTCCATTGCCCCTAATCCCAGAGGCATGGACTCCCTAGTACAGACCTCCATCACCCAACCAAGAGAACACTCTTGAGAAGAGATCGGAAGAGCG
>JALLPC010000607.1:417-12239 GCA_036940045.1 Stephanocyclus meneghinianus | reverse complement strand
AATCATAGAAAAAACTCGCCGCGCGATAAAAAATAAAATTCCGCATTTTTCCTGCTTAAGATGCCTTGCTAAATGCCAAGAAATGCCAGGATTTTTCCTGATGAATTTATGTTTTTTCGACTTATGGACATATTGGATATACAACCAGGGGGATCGGTTGTATATATCTGATATGTCCTTATGTCAAAAAACATAAAATAGGGTTATCCTAGGGATAAAAAGTCGTATTTTTATGTTAAAACGACGTATGTTTTTATGTTTTATGTTTTTAGGAATGCTCCAATAATGCTCTCCAAAATGAGAGCTCCACCATGCAAGTAAATTCTTACGATTCCCCACATCATTATCTGTCAATGTCAACAGCAATCCCTTCATTGGAACTCCATAGCATACTGCCAGCTGTTTTCTGCAGTATACTGGATACATAGACTGGGTTGGCACTCATTCTGATGCACCATAATGGGACATACCGTCAACCATCAGGGACTTTTATGTACATATATATGGGTAAAACTTATCAGTCCCCTAAAGCTAGGTTGGTTTACAATCAGGCTGGTTGTATAGAGGTTGGTCTGCTGTCAGTCTGCCACAAAAACCCAACATCAAAATGATTAATGCTAGTGAAATTTTCAACTCAACAAATCTCAAGACATCTCACCCTAGGCATTAAGCAACACTCCTATTGTCCAAATATTGTAACAAAAACAGCAGTGTCCCCATGTCTTAATCAATTAACACCTAGTCACCTCTCACTAGGTAACAGGCTAAGACCCTCATTGCCATCCAGGCAGCACAATTTCTTGGGCAATGTACCCACACACATCCTCAGAATAGCTTGGCCACTGATTGATCCATTTTCTAAACCAAAACAGTTAACATGATGCATCAATTTGACCAATATTCTCTCACTATCATGAATTCATTGAAAGTATGCATAGCAACTTGAACGTTTGCACAGCAAGTTGCAGTTGGTACCTTCGCATGAGATCAGTTGCACTTTTTTATTGCCCCCTTAGTGAATGTTCTTTTATGCTCAGAACAATATCAGTTCACAATCAGTTGTCATGAAGCATAAACAGACCCAGGTCAGCTCCAGCTCAGCAACAGTGCGGTTGGCAATTTTAACCATGCATATGATTCATTACAAATCTATCAAACACGAGATCTCTAAATATGGCACATGGGATATGATTGCCCATAAAGAACTAGGTACCATTGCAAGTGTCATCTGCCATTGTATGACAAGCGCCAACCATATACCATGACTTTGTTGGTGCTACCAGTGATGATGGCCACACTTATGTAAAATTTAAAGGCCACATTGTGAGATTCAGTGTCAAACGGAGACAGAACAAATGAACAAGCGCATATGTCCGATGTGAGCCAAGTATCTACATGTCCCTTTATGTAGGGAAGTCCAAAATATTGCCTTTTATCAGGACACATTAGTTGTCCTCTTCACATTGTGAATTATAAAGAAAGTATTAATTATTGGATAATATTTTCCGAGATAAAAATATATAAAACATACATGCATTGTCAGTATGTCTGTGATAAAGAATTATCCAATGGATATATTCTTTTTCAGAAACTTTCTTTTGAATAAAATTCCACTGGTAGTTGTGGCAATTGAAGAAAGTATTGAACTTGCAACTGCCCCAGTCTGCAGCCAATTGCTGTGATAATCAATTATCATGTATTGTTCATGTTAAAAGCATGATGACTAGCAGTTTGTAGTCATCAGATTTAATCACTAATATAACTCATGAACAGTAACTTCCCATCATCTGGAAAACCCTGTCTTGAAACTTCCACCAACAAATGGCTGAGGTTGCTATCATATGATGGCTGTGTAACTAAGTGTTGAGTTACGTACACTAGTTGTAGTGAGTTTTTACTCACAATCTGAGACATCACAAACCCAGACACAGCACTGAGGACAAAGTCGCAACTGACACCGGGAAACTCAGCTCCATCTAGCAGAGTTTAACTTTGGTAAGGACACAATTGCAACCAGTTTAAAAGACCATTAGTGACTCATATATGTGCAGGTGGCAACAAAAAGACCACACAGTGATGTATACGTATGCACGTGGCAAGAAGAAGACCACATATTGATGTTTACATACTCAAGTGGCACATAAATTAGTGTAGCACATAAGTTACCACTAATAAAAACAAAAAGACAACAAGGTTACATATAATTACTCACGTGGCATATTGCCCAAAATTTTGTTCGCGAGCAAAAAAGTGTAGTCAGAGAATTTTTTTGACTCGCACTAATATGGTTAAATCTTTTAACCTAAATCCACGATTACTTGTTCAGTAACAAAATAGAGTCCATTACATAAATATCACATGTATTTTGTACATTAAAATTAGCCTTTATGGCCAAAATGACCCCAAAACGTTTTCTTAGGCCTGACGTGGCAAGAAAGATTCTCTCATGACCCCCATGTGGTGTTTACCATGTCATAATGATCACGCAAGCATACTTCAAGCTTTTCTCCAATGCTTTTCCCAAGAAATCTGCCCAGGCATAACTTTGCTTAGGTCTCTATGCAAAGTTTGATGGAGTATCAGGTCATTCAAAATTGATCAATATGTATTTTTCATGACACACGAGTATTGCCCAGGGTCATCAAATATCATGAAGAATCCCATATGTTGAGCTCAGACAAGAGCACAAAATCCAACAAACATGGGACTGTGATCCGGCCCAGACCAATCAACTCACACAAGTGGGCAACAGCCCAAAAACATGGGAGTGAGACTTTGAAGATCAATATGATAGAACTTTAGAGATCAAGAATTAATTCGACAAGGCTTGTGCATCAAGATGAGAAATAATTTGGAAGGGTTCAATGACTACGTAAAAGTACCACAGATCAAGCTTTGAGTGGGGAGGATGTTTGAGGTCAAATTTTACTCGGCTTGCAACAGGAAGGTATTAAATAAAACATTCGGTGTCAAGACTGAAACAAGACTCTAAGCGCAAGACTAAAACAAGACTGTCCATCAACCAACTGGACTGTAATATATCATAATATAGATTAAAATTGGTTGTTTAATGGCTTGTTTACTGTTACCATCTAGAGTTGATCAACTCTGAAGTGTGAAGACTTCCAACATACTTTGAAGTTTGTTCAAAGTCTTTTATGTTTGCAAGATGACAATCTAGGTCACAACTATTCTTTTCTAGCTGTCACAGTGATAATCTCTCTAAGTTTGATTAATTATGATTATTATTTCTATAGGGATCAAGTCTTGTTTAGTTCTTGCAGGGCTCAAAACCTTGCTTACCTCCCCCATTCCGCGTTTGAGTGAATTTTGACTGCTAAAAATGACCTACGCCTTTGTGCAAATTATGATTTGTATAGATGGCTGAAGTTCGATGCAAAACAATTTTAATGATTTTTTTAATTATATTTATATTAATTGTAAAAATGAAGTGAAAAAAACCATGATGCAGCAATTATGCTTCATCACGGAAAAATGACGCTGTGTAGGATTCTACCCATTTTTGGTATGTTCACATAATTGACTTAGGGAGATGCTATGTAGCTACCTGACTTGGTATGAAACCTCAGGCAACATTACTTTTTACAGAGAACCTTTCCTGCTCTGGTCTTGCTTGATAGAGAACACCCTTTAATTGCAGCTTCTCTTGTCACAATTGTTTCTTTGAAACATTTCTCTCATCAGGATTGTTTCTGTGAAACATACCTGCTAAGCATGTACTTGAAATATGTTGTTTCTTAGAAACTAAGATATTATGACTTTGCAAACTACCTTTGTTCAAGACAAGGTGCAGAGGACCTTTAAAGCTTCAAGGTGAAGCTGATGGGGTGTACCTAAATAAGGTGTATAATTGGCCTATGTCGTGCTTGGAATGGCTATCTGGGCATCCTGTACCCTTGTGCACTTTCTGATACATGTGAGTGGGGTTGCTCACATTATCAAGCAGATGGGCCTGTGACAAGTAAACAGAAGAAGTTGAAGTCATAGAGACAGTGAAGCTCAACTGGGAGAACATAAAGGATGTGCACTCCAACAGAAAAAATGACAAACAAGGCCAAGAAGGATGATTACAGCGGCCCAGCTGTTGCAGCTGCCACAGATTTACTCAATAAAATTTGAAAGGTTTAGGAAGAGGTGGAGATGAAAGCTGAAGTTGTAGGAGCCCAAATCTTCCAACTTTATCCCAATCTCCTGTATGACAAGTCCCAACAGCCTTGGGATAAGATGTCAAGACACTAATGGAAACCAGCCCTGGGCAGACCTCAAAAGCAGAATACATAAAGAACAGGGAAAGAAGATGTGGATGTTATTCCTTAGCTGCATCAACTTCCAACTTCTGATGGTGTTTTGGCCCAATGCCAGGGAAGTGGTGAAGTACTACATCACCAATACCCTCAAGAAGCCCAGCAGAGTGCCTGTGTATCAGTTTTCAAACACATAGAGCAGCTCAACAGCTACTTAAGATCCTTCTCTGCCTGTACTACAGCCCCAGGGCCAATAATGTGACAAAGTTGGTAGAGCCCCTCACAACACACCTGTTGCAAATGTTCCCCATCAAGTAGCAGAAGCATTATGATCTTAACAATCATTCTACTCTGCTCAGTACCAGGGCACTTTTGTTGGTTCTTGAGAATATCAAGATGAATGTTGAGGTCAATGATAAGCCCCCTTGCAATATCAAAGCAATTGGGGCTGAATCAAAAAGAAACTTGGAGTTGATCAACTCTTGGATTTCAATGAAGCCCACAAAGGGCTGGTCCATTGGACTGAGAAGCATTCCAGTCTCTGAAAGATGGGGGCATGTACATCACACATAACAAATTTGACTGCAACCAGTGGTACAGCCCTGATGGGACACCCAATCTGGAGACACAGACAAGCCTCAGGAGAAAGATTGCAGCCCAACTGGTGTAAACTTCACATGCAGATTGTTTGCATGAAGTGCTAGAAATCTTTCTGCACTGTCATCAAAAAGGCCACAGGAGTTAAGAAATGTCACAATCTTCAAGGCAAAAGTGACAGAGACACTTACTCTGATTTCTGAAATGATGGGTTGGATAGCACAAAAGAATTAAATATGTGTGAGAATCAATAAGTAATAAGTTAAATTACAAAACACTTACCCTTGTTTCAAAAGAGCTGTCCATACCATAAATTTGATTTTAGACTCACTTTCAAATAAATCATATGAAAATAATTCTAAGCAAGAATTCTTTCAAATAATCTTGCAGAAAAATTATGAAAATTATCAAGAGAATGTTGCCAGCTCTGATGATGATGGTCACAACCACTGAAGATGATACCACGACCATCAACAATAATGTCAGTGACAAAGCCACCCCCAAAAAGATATCAGTTGTATAACTCCATACCCAAAACAGGATTTGGGTATGACTGCCCTTGTAGTCAGCATGGAGCCAGAAACTTTAACTTTGTCTTCAAGAGACCCAAAACTAACCTTGAAGCATGGCCCCAACAACAAAGTCCAAGTACTCCTTGACACAGGATCAAATGGGGACCTTTACTTCCATAGGGGAGCCAAAGCTTTTTTCCCTTCTTGGCTTGTCAGACCTTCAGAACACATGGAAGGGGCAAGGTCAGAGTCAAGTTCCTTGGTTATTTTGCAAGTAAGGAGTACCTGGTACTGGGGAGTGCATTGATTTGTACTACAGTAAGTATTTTTTTAAATGTGAGTGTCACATATTTTTGATCTACTCCGACTTTGCCAACACAGCTCTTTTTCTCAATCACTGAAATATTTGAGCCAATCCCTCACCCCCCCCCAAGAAATTAACATTTGATTCTCAAATGTTGACCCCCAAACAATGTTGTTCCCAATTTTTGTGATACAGTCACATGGGGGCAATTTAAGAAATGCAACTGCATTTTCCAATATTTCATGTACCGGCATTGTGCTGCAAAGTGAGAATCATGCGGTACAAAAACGTTTGACAGCCATGGTGACAAGTGGATCACTGAAACTGGTTCAAAATATCTCACCTAACACCCTTGCTTCATTTATTCTAATATGCACCACCCCTTGTCACTATCATGGCAAGGTGCACCAACTCTCTAATAGCCCAGGAAGGACCGGCAAACAATATCATTTTTGAAATGGAGGGGTTAATTTCATGCTTAGAAATTGTTTTCTCAACCAATGTCAGAACAAATCCATGATCACAAATAAGTTGATGGGAACACATGATTAATTTATTTTACAAGCTAGGAAAGTACACATATCTGATCCTAATCTAATTTATTAATTTCCATGTTATCTTGCAACACTTTGAGACAGTTTGTGTTGGTTCAAGTCTGATTCAAAATGACTCAAAATTTCCCAAGCTGTCTCAAGAAGACTCAAAGTGAATCAAAATGACTCAAAATGAGACAATATGTGTGAATTCTCCTCAACAGTATTGATCAGACTCAGTTAAGTCATTTGAGTCATTGTGAGGCATTTTCAGCCATTGAGTCTGAAATCAAAATGACTCAAAATTTCCCAAAAAGATTCAAAATGATTCAAAATGACTCAAAATAACAGTTGCAACATTGGCATCAATTTTTATCTATTGCGTATCTATGTGTAAAATCATAGGATCAACTTTGGAAGTAGACTTTCATGTGATGTTTACTTTAGATAAAACTACCTGCTAACTTCTGATTTTGATCAAAGATTTGGCAGTTGATACTTCTTTTCTTTCTAAAATCTCAATTTTGTGATTCCTCCAGAAACCACTTTGTTGAAAAAGTACACCAATTTGTGGAAATTCATATCTCCTAATTCCAATGCACCAGCTAGAAGAGCATGATAATTTTTTTCACTGACAACTCTGTTCTCTCATTTCCTCAATCATCATTGAATGTACAATGAAGGGTGTCTATTTTGGTGTAAAAGATGTGAGTTCCTTGTATTTTGCCAAGTTTCTCACAAAATTGTCACCAAACTCTCATTTTTGTGTCATCTTTCCCAATGCAGCTACAAACATGCAACAGTCATCTAAAAAGAAGGGGCAAATCAAGGCTACAGGTGAAAATGCTTCTTTTATTGCTGTCAATAATTAGCAGTAAAAATTGGACAACAGAGTAAGGAGGAGTGTGATTTATTTCATAGATGATGAGGACCA
Source organism: Stephanocyclus meneghinianus (assembly GCA_036940045.1). Taxonomy (NCBI): domain Eukaryota; phylum Bacillariophyta; class Thalassiosirophyceae; order Thalassiosirales; family Thalassiosiraceae; genus Stephanocyclus; species Stephanocyclus meneghinianus. Next base: position 5,094 of record JALLPC010000607.1, on the reverse strand, counting down.
TGACAACTTCATGAATGGAATTTCATTCAAAATCACAACATTCAACCAGCAAGCTCTCTAACTTCATACTTTTGTTTCATAATGAAAGTAATATTTAATAATTGACATCAATCATTAGACATTAACATCATCATAGTTCACATCATCAATGTGTATATCATTTGTATGTTTTCAAGATGGTCATCAATAAATAATATTATTACTGTTGTTGTAAAAGGTAAAAGGTTTTCAATTTGTGATGTATTTTGTTTAAATTGATATGTTGTTCTGTTTCATAATGGGCAAGTGCTCTGTGACGTTTTTGCATTTTATGTTGATTGGTTACATATTGGGGCATGTTATATGAGAATGCAATTGCATTAGTGTAGAAACTAATAAATACATATTTTTGTGTTACAATCCAGCATTACAACCCAGCCTTGGTAGATTTCTTGTTCAATTTGAACCTGACTGATTCTTATATTTGACTGTTCCATTGTGTTGGTGTATTGATAAATTGTGGAGAATTTTTATTGCCAATTAAATTGGTAAATTTGTTTTGAGCCAACTCTGCTACACATGTGTGTCCATTCTTCCATACCTAAAAATGATACAATGGCAAAAACAATTCTGTACATGAGTTCTAATGCAAGAATGTTTTGCTAATGGAAATGGTAATTTTGGCTTACAAATTATTGCAATTCATTCTAATGTTATTGTAGTTTGCTAAGTGAAATCTGAAATACCACATGTGGATTGTACAGAAAAGTACACTGCAATCAAACAGAGTCAGTTGGGGCTGGATCCGGACCAATTAACGTTCAATTTGCTTGTGGTGGATCATGTAGTTTTGGCAAAGAGGGCACAGACTATGCTGTTTGTTCTGTTATTTTTTCTTGGAGCATGGCTCTCTCTTCTGCACACGCTGAACAACTGATTGATCATTGTTAATTTCAAAGGAGCAAAGGGGTGAAGATGGAAGAACACATACTGATAGTCAACTTTATAGAGAACTATTTGCAATTGCTTCCTTTCATCTACCTGCTAGTTCTGATATACCACATCAAAATATGTAAACAAAAAATGCAACATTCAACCAATATATACTGTTGATAGAGTGAATTTATATTCTATTTATATTCTTGCCATTAAAACCACTGTAAACACACAATCAATGGTAGTATAATTGGTGAACTTTTTAATTCAACACTTACTTTTCTCAGATGATTTCAAAAACAGGATGATTACCAATGAATGAGATATTTGATTCAAAGGATTGAAGAGATTTCAGGATATGGTTCCTTGATGCTGAATGATGAAATTTGATGATGGATATGTTATTCTCAATAGCTTCAAAGTAGATCATACGCAGAGTACCACTTGAATTCACGTTCACCAGAAATAGAGTGAGGTCACTTTCCTTCTTTCACAATACACTTTATTCATACTGATGAAAGAACATGTTTGATATGCACCTAATGCATGTAAAACAAAATTAAAATGAAGTCTCAGTATTCACTAATTTTTGTATTTGTTATACTTCATACAGTAGTCATCTTACTTTGTTGTTGTCGACTTTTGAACTAAGTTGCACTACTATGGCTGACTATAATTATTATAATAATGAGAATGATAACTAATACTTTTACCCCTTATTAACTTCTGTTTTTCTATAGATTAGAACTAAAGCTTCTTGTTTTGCATGTGATCCAGATTCAATTGTACTGCTTATGTTGGTTAGTTACCAGTCAAGATAACATGGGTCTTCACTCCCAGCAAAATACCCCATGAGTGTAGTGGTACTGATTTGACTTCATTTATTATAATTATAATTGAAACCATGCCCATACTGTGTGTACCACTCCTTACTCTTCAGTTATGTACCGGTAACAAATCATGGTGCTGGTGGTTCATCATTCATGTTACTTCCTTTTTCTAATCACAATAAACCATGATATACCTCATGATGCCCATAAAAACTTGATGAAACCCATAAGTTACCATGTATACCCCTATTATCCAATGGGATGTTCAGTATAGTTTTTCAAATGCCATTTGAACACATGTCAAAAAGTGTCACAGTTGTCAGTGAACAAATGATGCATGCAGATGCAGAAGTATGGCAAATTGCTAGTCAAACTTGTTGTCACCAACCTGTGGGAGTTATTTATGTTGATCTCATTGGACCATATACCATCAAGGGCAAGCATGGTGTACTTAATAATCACTTCATGTGTGTTAAAATGATTGACTCAGCCACCAGTTGGTTTTACAGTATTCAAACCCAGCTTGTCAGATATTCTCAAGGGTGCAATGGGTACAAGGGCAACAATGCAAGCAAACATGACCGGCAACCCTACTTTTACAAAAGATCAGCCACAGTAGGTATGCTAGTCAACAGGATCTGGCTTTGCAGATACCCATGTAGCCAATACAATGTCTATGACAAAAAGAGTGAGTTCAAGCTTCACTTCAAATCTCAATCTGACATGTATTGAATCAAGTGTAAGCCATCCAGTGTCCAGAACCCACAGGTGAAGGCAACACTTAAGCGAGTGCATCAAACCATCATGGGGGTGCTCCACACAGCTGAAATTAACATGGAAGAACTGCCAGCAAGGTGATATTGCAGATTTTCTCACTGATGCTACCTGGGCTGTTTGTTCTACCTATCACATGGTGCTTAATGCTCCTCCTCGTGCAGCGATTTTTGGAAAGAAAATGCTTTTGATGTTCCTTTCATAGTTGACTTGAACAAATGGAGAGATAGGCAACACCAAATACATTGCAACATCACCCTGACCTATGGTCAAAGTAGGCATTAAAAAGAGATGAATGAATGGATTTTAATTAAGAATCAATTATTGTTGTTGAAAGCTAATAGCATGGATCTTGTTCCAGGAGCAGCATGTCCACACCACAGCTCTCTCTCAGAGATTGCAGTTGATCTCCAAAAAGAATACATTTATTCTCTATTGACTGTGATATTTACAATACAAACATGATTTACAAATAGAAGGTAGTTGGTGAGATGACCTCAGTACTTACCTTGTCAGTACGAGGCTATTGATCTGTATGTAGCCTACAGCAATCTACTGTAGCTATGTATGTCCCACACTTTATCTATGCCCTTTCTGATACCTAAAATGTACTTCCTCCTGTGTACATAAACGGCCATAAGCATGGTACATCATTCTCATGAAAACAACACCTTGGTCAAATGGAATTACAAAAAATGGTGATTAAGAGCTCATAAAAAAGATGGTATTCTTTGCAAATTAGATTGTATGACAGTGATCCATGGACTATCACAACATTTTATACAAATGGAACCATCAGAGTTCACTGCAAATCCAAATCCAAATGATTAGATGTAAGGAGGGTCATGCCTTATTTTGACTAAAATAAGTTATTTCTGTTACACAATGACCTATGCTGATCATCGATACATAGTTTCAGACACATTTTGTAGGTAAATAGACATATGTGATGATTGTTGTGAAGAACAAATTATGAGCTTTATTTTCTAACAAGAAATGATAATTGATGCTATTCCATTATCATGGGATTATCATGTAATTTTCATGATCATTATGTTTTTGCGGTAAGTTGCTACAGGGGCTCTACATAGTCATGTATTCCCCGATGAGCTTGTGTGTAGGATTCTAGACAAGTCTAGTACATGATGTGGTGACCAGCCCAAACTTATAGTATAGAACCATATCCATATCTTTCAGATTCCTCAAGATGTTTCTTTTTCAGGTTTGCAAATTTTTAGCATATGAGAGTCCTGTGCTCAGTAGAATTTTTGGTACCTGAACATATGGGTATGGTAAAGGTGTACCTCTGCATAGGGGTACTAATAAGGGGCATTGTAAGGAGTGTATCCTTTGCTTACGTCACTTCATAGCAAAACACTAATAATATAGATGATATAACAGGATACTATTTTAAATAGCATCCAAGAATCAGGATTGCATCCATTCAACCAGATAGCTTTAACAGGCGCCACTATTTGAAATAGCATCAACTTCATCTAGGAATTAGTAATCTTTGAACAGAAAGATAAAAATAGCGGCCGCTTTGGATTCAATAATATTAGCTGCTGCTGTTTAAAATAGCATCCAGAAATCAGAAATCTACAAAAGACTCTAGGAAAGACATTAATTGACTCCTTTTTGTATACTATTTTAACAATGGATTCTTTTCAAAATAGACTCCAGTCATGTATATGGCATCCATGGCTTATATAAAAGCCAGATCAGATGTTACCCAGTAGTATTGGGGCATGACCGAATCATGTCTAATTCTCAATCATATGTGGGATTCCTTTCATGACTAGAAAACATCATTCATGATGACTTTAGAATCCATGATGACTTCACTACAACCAAATTAAGAACAAACACACACCATCTGTCACCAGATTGCATCTAGAGTTTGCACAATGATTAAAATGTCCAAGATTATTTACAAGCTGTATACAATATGATGTCATAAAGTGTATGCTCCTATAGCAGAGTGAACAAGACACAGCTTTTCCCTACCGTATAAAACATGATAATGATGCATTTTGCATAGTAAAGTAAAATACTGGCCAGATTGACATCATGGTTAACCAATCAAATTGCTAGATGCCTCACTGTATCACTCGATTCCTTCCCTGCAATTAGGTGAAAAGAAGTGATGAAAATTGGT